>JBBPBX010005384.1:54565-72324 GCA_038048925.1 Garcialebias charrua
TGTGACTTGGAACTATATAAATAAAATAAATAATTGTATTATAGCATGTTCCAGTTACACTGGCTTAATATTTTACTTTTTCAATTATTGGTGAAGATGAAGTTACACTTTATTTATCATTCACAATAACTATTTATTTTTATTTTTATTGGCTGTTGTAAATCTGTTGACTAAATGGTAAATGGACTGTACTTATATAGCACCTTTCTATCTTAAGATGACACTCAAAGCACTTTACACTACAATCTGTGCCCTCATTTACCCATTCATACAGCACTCTACTAGAACATTCTAAAGAGATTACTCAGTGTTTTATGACATTCATACACTGATGGGACACACATCAGGGGCAATGAGGGGTTCAGTGTCTTGCCCAGAGACACTTCGGCATGTGACTGCTGGTGGATTCAAACCCCCATCTCTTGCATTGGAGGATGACTGCTGTAACCACTCAGCCACAGCCGCCCACAGACGAACATGATTTGACTAACTTGACTGCTATTATCACAACAAAATAAATATCAGTCTTTAACAATTCTACTTCTCTCTCAAGAAATAATGCTTTAATGTGTTTTAGCATTGCTTCACCTCATCTTCTCTGAAAAGTCTCTGTAAGAACATAAACATCATTAATTTGTTAAAGAAATGACTGTCATTCATCCAAAATATCCATTAACATTATTATTCTGCATTGCTTCACTCCACATGGTTTTATTGTTCTGGCCTGGGTTCAAATCATTCACAAACATAAATCAAAGGGATTAGATTTTTATTACTTTTTTTAGAATTGGCTCTTCATGTTAAAATATAATTATTATGGTAAGCAACCGATAAGAATCTACTTATTTAAGAGCACAGATAGATTCATAATCTGGTAACGTCCTAAAACAACTGTTTCCACAAGGTGGTCACAACCAACAGATTATTGATTTAATATTTTATTTAAAATGAAGAGCACCAAATCACGGGTAGCCTTGTCTAAATGTTTGGGTGAGAATTTGTAAGTGATACATTTCTAAACATAATTTGCATGTATTTAACCATGCAGAATAAAATGACTAGCAAAAAACATTGAATTTAAAAATGAGAAGCCATTGGACTGGATATTGGATGGGGGCATCTTGTCCATGGGGATCTGTGGAAGTGATAGTCATGCTTTTCATCATTCGGTCAGTCTTAATAAAATCTTTAATGGTCAGTAAAGTTCCTTTCTGCACTGTGATCAGTTGTTTGGTTGGTTGGCCCACAGTGCCACCTGGTGGAACTAGAGAAAAATGAAACATGTCAACTAACGGTAGGCAGGAGGGACTACTTCACTTGTCTCCAACTCAGGTTTAATTAGCTGCATGCGCCAGGTCAGTGTAGGAAGAATGTGTCAACACTAATTAACCCTGCATTTAAATAAAGTGCTGCCAAGTGTGCTAGGAGGAACAAACCTGGACTTAAGAGTAGCAACAGCCTCGTAAGCCAAAACTGGATGTTTTTGCTCACTTGACTTGCCTAAAATATAATAATTGTGCAAAACAGCATAAGTGACATTTAAAACAGTGGAGCACCTCTCCCACAGCACCATTGTAGACTTGTATCGTATTTTCTGGTGTATAGGTCGCACCGGTGTATAGGTCGCATTGTCCAATTATCACCAATAGATTGGAAAAATCCCTAGACAGGTCACACCGGTGTATAGGTTGCACCGGTGTACAGGTCGCACCTACGTTTAGCTCTGCTGCAAATGTCTGCCACAGGAGTGCACAGCAAGGCTTTTAAGAAGATTAACACTTAAAAACAATTATTTGTTTGATAAAAATTATAGCAAATATGTGTCTGAGCTGAACTTTTCCTTAATAAATGAACGTAATTGTGAAATGAGCTGGATTTAAAAATTTGTTTCACCGAAAGTGATAACAAGCCATATATAGGTTGCACCGGTGTATAGGTCGCAGGCCTTGAAAAAAAACATAAAAAGGTGCGACCTATACACCGGAAAATACGGAAGGTCATATTACACACAGAAGGAACTACTGAGAAACTATACATATATATCTATTATATAATATATAAGTTATTGTGATATATACTGTATATATATTTTTTATCAAACTACAAGCAACAGAATGTTTATGTGTAGTTAAAATGGTTCTTTGGGAATTCAGTAATCCAGACTAAATACTGAGGAAAATGACAAATAATAAACACACTCGTCATTGACTGTTTCTCAAGATATTTGGTCTGTTTTGTGCAGTTTTTAGTCAAAAATAGCAGTTTAATTGTATTTTTTATTTATTTATACAGTAATTATCAAAAACTATGAACTTAAATAAAGCATAACAGATCATGACCTATGTAGTTTTGTCAATGATGCATTTTAGCAGCACAGGTTTAAAAATGTATTTAGTTTGTTTCAAAACACTAAAACCTTTTAAAGCACAGCACAATGTTTTTAAGTGCAAAGCATACATGCTTCAATTTGTTGTTTATATATTTTTATTTTTATTTTATTAGCATACTTACTAGCATTAACATTTTAAGCTACCTTTGAGGACAAACTATAATTTGGGATTTACCTTCTCAAGGCTGACACATCTCCACTGTAGGCAGCAAACATTGAAAACAAACTTGTTCTGCAAAAGCATTACAAAATCATAAGTACAGAGTCAGAGGAGGAATGACGAGCAAAACAGAAGGCAAACAGCTCACCCTGTCATCTCCATCTTGTCTGCGAGGGTCCTGCTTCTTTACAAAGTCTCTCAGGTTGTCATAGTTGTGAAAATAGAACTGTGAAACAAGTTCCTGAAGAAGAGGGACAAAACAAATGTCACAAATATTTTATTCATGAAACATTATGACTTTCTTTTCATATCTTTCAACATATCTGTATGATATGTGTAATGTTAAAATAAAATAGAATTCCAGAAAATTAAACTTTTTTAAAACCGCTTCTTTTCAGACAAAGAGTTTTAAAAATTGTTTTCAACATGCCTTACATATAGAAAAATGTGTGAAAATTTAGGCTTTTGACATATTCTTATCTTATTTTTATTATTATTTTAACTATTAATATTTTATGTTGGAATATGCCACAAAGTCAAAATAAAAAAGAAAGATGGATAGATTTGATTTTTTGTTTTTTTTGTTTTGGCTTTTAATTCACCTTAAGATGTTAGCTTTTACTGTGTTAATTGTATGTTGTTTTCATGATTTTAACAGTTCAACATTTGTTTTAGTAGATTTTAGTTTTTTGCTTTTAAGTGGTTTTTTTTTTCAATCATATTATAGCACTTTGGCCAACTGTGTTGTTTTTAAATTGCTTTATAAATAAAGTTTACTGTAATGTATTGATTTGTCATGCTGTTGACAATGTCTCAACTGTATTTTATTATTTTAAATGAACATATATTCATATGTGGACCAAGCCCCCTTAAATTAACTTTTGTGGCAGTTCAAAAGGTAAAAGGTATAAAGATATTTAAAAGACTTTCATCATCATCGTCATCATCGTCATCATCGTCATCATCGTCATCATCATCATCATCATCATCATCAACATCATCATCATCATCATCATCATCATCATCATCATCATCATCATCATCATCTTTAAGCGCTTTAACACAGCCAAAGCTGAAACAAAGTGCTGAACAACAGTTAAAAACAAGATAAAAAGAGAGCATAAAAAACAGAGCTACAAACCCAAGCACCCAGTGAACTAAAATAACTCAATTTAAAAGACAACAAAATGACAAGTTAAACAGATAAAATCAATATCACTAAAAATGAAGTAAAATCACATCTCAGTTGGGTTGAAGGCCAGTGAGTAGAGATGAGTTTTCAAACGGGTTTTAAAAATGGACAGTGAGGGGGCCTGTCGAATGTGCAAAGGCAGAGTGTTCCATAACTTAGGGCCACTAACAGAGAAGGCCCTGTCTCCTCGAAGCTTCCTCTTATGGTACGTCCAGACCAAACGCGTTTTCAACTGCAGGAGCGTCCAGTTTACATGCAAAGTCAATGGGGGACGCGCCTTGGCGTTGGGCGTCACGTCACGTGCGTGTTGAGCGTTTTGGAAGTGGCATTTGAGCGTTTTCCGTGCACGTGAACCCGCGGCAGCCTCCAAAGCACGCCTTGAAAATGTTGATGATTTCGCCGTTCAAACTCGTGAACGCGTGTGTCAACCAATCAGGGAGAGTCGGGGGGAGGAGAGAGGGGGAGAGTCCGCTATGTGACGCGGAAACGAGGGGACGGGTATTGCGCAACTGTGTGACGTATTGTTTGTGAGACACGGAAATAACCCGCAAAGTCGTGTTCAAGTATGGAGGAGAAATAAAAAGGACCTTGCCTGGCGGAGTGCCAATGAGGAAGTCAGGATATCGGGTAAGTTTTGAATTGTGAACTTTTCACGTTTAGCAAGTTAAGCTCTGCTAGCTCCCCCCCCCGCCGCCGCCACCCCGCTCACGTTCCAGTTTGAACACCACTGGGGTCCAGTGCGTCAACCTCGAGGCGTTTCGCGCTTTTTTGCCGTTGAAAAGCCGTTCGGTCTGGATGTACCATTACTTTTTGGAATGACTAGGAGCAGCTGGTCAGCAGACCTGAGTGACCGAGGTGGAGTGTAACGGTGGAGAAGCTCTGTTAAATAGGGGGCGGGGGGGTCTGTTTAAAACCTTAAAAACAAACAAAATAATTTTAAAATGAACTCTAAAATACACGGGCAGCCAGTGGAGAGAAGCCAGGACAGGTGTGATGTGCTGTCTTTTGTGTGTTCCAGTTAAGAGACATGCAGCAGCATTTTGCACCAGCTGCAGACATGCAAGTGAGGACTGGCTGACTCAGAGATAGAGAGAATTATAGTAATCCAGCCATGATGAAACTGTTTAAATACAGTTGAGACATTGTCAAGAGCATGACAAATCAATACATTACAGTAAACTTTATTTATAAAGCAATTTAAAAACAACACAGTTGGCCAAAGTGCTATATTATTATTATTATATGATTGAAAAAAAAACACTTAAAAGCAAAAACAAACAAAAAAATCTATTAAAACAAATGTTGAACTGTTAAAATCATGAAAACAACATACAATTAACACAGTAAAAGCTAAAAAGCTACACACAAAAAAAATCAAATCTATCCATCTTTCTTTTTTATTTTGACTTTGTGGCATATTCCAACATAAAATATTAATAGTTAAAATAATAATAAAAATAAGATAAGAATATGTCAAAAGCCTAAATTTTCACACATTTTTCTATATGTAAGGCATGTTGAAAACAAAAACTGTTTTAAACTGTTGCCTTGAAATAATAGGTTTCACCTTTGCCAATTTTCTCAAATCCATTTAGAAATGCTGACATCAGGTATGCATGTATTAACCCATTTATGCCCAATTTTTTTCAGAGTTGAAAGGCATATCATTTTATCAGTTGGGTCCTTCTGAATCATGTTATGTATTTATTTTCATCATTCTGTATTTTGATTTGAAGAAAATTGCATTTTTATGACTGGCAACAATTGTTGCCAGCAGTCACACAGCTTGTCAATAGGTCAACTGTCACCTGTTCATAATAGATAACTAATAATAATATAGTAATAACAAAATAATAATGTAGTCAGAATAAATAATAACAAAAAGTTGGAGCATCAGGTTCCTCCTGTATAAAATTCCAAACAACAAACAATTTGAACAATTCGTCTGTAGACTCGAATTTTATAACTTTGCAATCAAAACTTCAACGAACAGTTTTTTTTCTTAGAACCTCTAATAACACACATATGTATATATTTCATCCCATACATTCCATCATCTTTTATGGATATTCTACTCAGTGTGGTACTTCTTGAAGCACTCCAAATGTAGTGACGCATCACACTTTTCACACGCAAACGATGTGCGTCCGCCACAGTTTTTGCATTGCTTGTACCAGTGTTGCAGGGCCAGTGGTTGAAATTATCAAACCTGGTGGCATCAGTTATCACCACAGCCATTAAAGATCTTCTGCCTTGCCTACTTGGCTTTGTTCCATGGTGCAGGAGGAGGGTCTGGGCTACCAGCCTCTGGAAGGAGAGGAGATCTTTCTGCCCACTTTTCCAGGTTCTAAATGAATGAAAAAACAAGCATGATAGATGAATGAATATGCCATGTTTTTGTTCATTTATGATGCTATTGATGAATTATCAATATCCTCCTTTCTACAGTGTCATGCCCCATATGTAGAATGTTCTGTAAAAGCAATATCATGCTTGAGTTTGTGATGTTGGTCTGGATATCATCACTGTTGCTCTTGTCAAATGAAGAGCACTAGCGATCACCTCATGTCAAACATCACAAACACGATTGTGATATTGCTAAATAACATGCAGCCTTGTGTACCTGTAATAGCACCAGCTGTTCACCATGGCACTGTTCAGGGCCCAGCTGAAGCATGGCCACCACCACTTCTTGGACCGTATGTTGACTCTGTAGCGGCTGACAAACTGGTCATGCAGGTCCACTCCTCCCATGTGTGTGTTGTAATCCTGGATACACTTGGGTCTGACCTTGTCCATGGTCCGTTTTTGTTTGTTCCATCTCTTTGCCTCAGTTTCGATGAACTCCCTTTCCATGTTTGACACCATAGTGACCATGCTGCTGTCATTCCACCTTACAATCAGCTTCTCTGCCTCAACCAGATATTCAGCATTTCCTCTGGGTGTCTTCTTGAAGGTCTTGGGTTCTGTGAAAGGAACCTTGTGGAGCTGAGCTTGTCGCATCGTGCCACAGCTGCCATAGCCTCTCAGGGTCATCTCATCCACCAGGGACAGGGTTATGAAGAGGTTGTCATGGTAAAACTTGACTCCAGGTGGAACTTCAGCTTTCTCTGCCAGGCCAAGAACCACACTTGGTCCCTGACCAAGTCCAGTTTCCACCAGATCTGTGTGGCTTCCTACATATGGCTAGATCATCAACATCTTTTACCTCAGCGAAACACAAGCTAATGTTAGGCTAGCAAAAAAATGATGTTCGCTAGCAAGAGAATGATGTATGGAAGCGAATAAAAATCTTAGACACACAGGCCTTGACTACATAATTTATTTTGCTAGGAAGAGTATCCTTAGAAGACTAAAATAAGACATTGCACATCATTTTACAATCGGTCTTTTGCAGACACGTGACATCTTGCACTCCCGGTCGCCATATTGTATGGATACCGGTTCATTTAAACAGAGGAAGTCCATGCCTTAGCTGCTACCTCGTAAGGATCAATGTTGTTAATTGAAGCTAACTTCACCATGCAACGTTCTCTGGCTTCAAGGTTGAGTTTCTCTCTATAAGGCTTCTGCTCATTTTTATATTTAGTTTGCATTTTGCTGATGTTGTTGTTCTGTATCGCACTGTGTTTAACATGGACTTCCTCTGTTTAAATGAACCGGTATACACCCAACATGGCGACCGTAAGTGCAAAAAGACATGAGCCGTGACGTCACGTGCAAAAGACCGATTAGAAATAAGAAAATTAGGTGCAATCCTGCAGACAGTGTTTTCCTGTAGTTAGCGACAAGCATGTGCCCATTGGCAACTTTTGTTGCCACTTACAAAAAGACGCCCATGAACAAAAAATATTTTTCCTAGGTACAATTTTTGTGGAGAGTATTACAGTAGAGACTTGAAAGATTAAATAATTATAAAAATGTATGGGGGGAAACCATAAGAAATGTTATGAAAATTACCCTTTTCCAGGACAATTTGCATATTCCATGTCTTCAGCCGGATGGCCCAGGAAACATGTGATATCATGCAACAGGAAGCACTTGGAAACATTTTTTTAAATCAAAACCTTTGTCTAAGTTGTCTACTAGTTTATAGGTGGAAAATGTTGCATTAATACATTTGACATTTTTTTACTGAGTGGAAAATGACAGTGATACACTTTGGCAACAATTGTTGCCAGTGGGGCTAAGAAGCACACAGTAGCCATACTACTTTGATCAAATAAACATATTTTAATCTATAGTACATTAAAGCTGAACTGACATCATCTTGTAACTATGCATCATATTGCACTACATATATATGTTTTATCATTAAACTTTGCGCCGTGTTTATTCATGGGAAATCCAATTTCATGGGAAATCCAATTTCACGCCAACGCACTATATGTTACGTAAGGAGACGTAGAAGCAGTCTGCGTCTGTCAGCAGCTTGCCTTTTTTTTTTACTTGACAAATGCTGTTACGTTGTGTTGCCTTTGGGTGTTCTAATATTTAAAATCATCAGTGAACAAGTGAGCCTTTTCACTTTCCCAAAAGAAGAAATACTTCGTCTGGGAATGGAATAAATAAAGCTGCACCCCCCCTCGGAGCCTCCTCGCTTCCTGATAAGGTAAAAATCAAATAAATACGGGTGCAGACCTAAATTAGAACCTGCTGTTTCTTGTTCATCTAACTTTCTGCTTCCCAAACTGAAGACATGTAGCTCAAATATTCACTTAGATTGATAAATTTGTCGGGTTTTAAATTGTCCGTCCTTATATGTAAATGCAAAACCGGAGCCCTCTACGTCTCCTTACGTCACATATGCTGCATTCACGTGAAATCGGATTTCCCATGAATAAACACGGCGCGAAGTTTAAAATCAATTTAAAATCAAAATTAAATAAATGTATACGTTTGTTTGCAAAAACGAACATAGTTGAATGATAAAACATATATATGTAGTGCAATATGATGCACAGTTACAAGATGATGTCAGTGCAGCTTTAAAGGTTTTTTTCTCATTTTCAAAAGTGAAACATTCTGCTCTTGCCTGACAGAAGTGTATTGCCCAAACGCTGTTCCCAACTCTGTCCAGAGGAGACCAGCACATCACTCCCATGACACTGGGGATCACCAGCATTGCACCAGATACAACATATTTTGCATGTCATCCCACCTGGGAGATGAGCAAGAAACTGAATGTACTTTTTCCTCCATGTGAGCAGAAGAACAGTATTTCTACATTTAGAAAGGCTGTGTCACATCCTGATGATGCTCACATGGAAAGCCATTTGTCTGGAGAAGACATACATGCCACACAAATGCATGAGGCTCAAAGTGTCTCGCACAGCATCGGCGTTCAGCACTTGTCTGTGATTGGACATATTCCCCCGTTGGCCAGAGTGGCAGCCATGATACTTCCTGATTCACAGGTCACTTCAGTGGAGCACAGCTGAAATACAAAAAGGTTCACTTCACTTCGGAATACACTGCAATAATCTTTACTGTAACATTTTTAATCAGATTGAAATTCTGTTTTAAAACAGCCACAGTCAATTACCTGAGAGTAGAAGTCAAGAGCATCAATCATGTCTGTTCCTGGAGGAAAACACTGATGAATAAAACATGAAAATCAGCTTTAGATTTGTTTATTTGCTCTAGTTATGAACTTAGTACTGTTTTTGTACAGTAGGAATCAGTTTTTTGCATTTTATTTTTGTGTTTGTTAATTTTCGTCAAACATTAATAGTTTTTTTTACAGACAGATAACAAGAAAATGTTAATGTAACACCAAAAAGTTGAACATAGCAAGAAGTATGTCAAAATGTGTCTGCCTGAAAAGTGCCGCAACTACAACAAAAAACAAAGAGGAATCACTTTAACTCAGCTTAAAAAAAAGTGCTGTAACAACCTTCTTCTCTTTCATGTAGTATCCAGTGACAACATTTTTGTCGCCTGTTTCTTTTTCTGACTGAAACCTGAGGTAGAGTTGCAGCTGAGGTCAATATTGTATTATCAATAATTCATTCAGTCAGTGGAATTGCTTTTTCTCTGACACAAACACTCTTTTAGCTTGGTCATGCTGAACAGACATACAGAAATGTAAAACACACTAACGTAAAAAAAGATTAAAAAAACACGGCATTGCTGAATCCTATATATTCTTGGCCTGCCATCTTTTTCAAAAAATCTATAAACTGAAAACAGAATAAAAATTAGGCCTTCTGAAATAACGATTTTACATTACTGTTTTTAATAAAATGAAAATTAAATAAGAGGCATATTACTGACATAATCAAACTTCTCAGCTTTATTTGAATGAGGCTGAAAAACATATTTATTTGTTGTGTACAAAACTGTAACTATGCATTTTTAAGACTTGCTACTTTATACTGAATCAGGAAAGAAACACAAATGTTACTGATTATATAATTTAGGAGCTTGTTATTAGTTGGTGAAGTAAGACAACAAAAGCAGTGATATCTTGAGCTTATACAGTATAATATTTCAGACATTAATGATACAGAAATAGCTCATTTCTTGGTGTTATTTAATTCTTAAAGACACAAAATGTAAAAGAACAACATTCGTCCAGTACATCCTGATGCATGCTCAGTAATCCAGATAACAAGGTTGAGCCAGAGGAGCGGATTCAACCTTATCTAGTACATTTGCAAACTGAAATTTGCCAAGTGTAGATTTTTTAATATAAAAAATTAACATTCACTAAATAAAATGTATCAAACTGTCTATTTTTAAACTTCCTTTAAAAAATGCAGCAAACACTTGTTATTCCCAGGTAGTCATTTTATTTCCCTGTGTGACTCCAAAGTACAAACGCCAGCTGTCTTTGACTTTCACTAGAAAGAGAGTGACCTATAATGTGTACTGATCCAGCTGACAGTGGAGTTCATCTGTTTACCTTGATAAAGGAGCTGATCACTATGGCTCCAGTGTTCACCGTGTGTTTGTGGGTTTTATCTAGGAGAGAGTACATTGAGATAAACACAACAATAAAAGCAGCTTTGGACTTTGTAGAAATGGCTTCAGGTAATTATATAAAAAAACAAAATCATAAACCAACGAGTTAGTACAAAATTTTAGCCAAATACTTTGTATGTCTAAACCTTACCGTCTAAGAAAAAATAAAACCCATACAAAAAAAAACTATTAAAATTAAATACCATACAATTTTTTTTAAAATAGTTATATTTATTAAAGAACAGAAAAGTACTGTTAAGGCCTATATAACTGAAAGCTGAAAAATCCCATGACATAAGTACAGGTAGTCCCCAACTTACGAGCGCTCTTACTTACGAGGTTCCGGACTTAAGAGCTGGCGAACGAGCAGTAAATTTGTAAAGAACATACAGAAAATACAGCACTTTTATGTGTTTTTAGATGAAAGTGTGTTAGTTAACCGTTTGGAAACAAGTTTCTGAGCATGTTTATGAACTAGTATGGACATTTGTGATGAAAAATGAGTGTTCATAGTAGCGCTAGCATAAATTTTCCAACTTACGACCGAAAATCCGGACTTACGCGAAGACGTGTTTCATGTTCCGACGTACAAGATTTTCGTCTCACGAGATACTCGTAGTAACGGAACTCGCTCGTAAGTCGGGGACCACCTGTATAATGATAATCAGTAATTTATGTTTTTGTTTCAGCTGTTCCCTTTTTCAGGGGTTGCCACAGTGAACTAACTCGCACGAAGACTTGGCAATTATTATTACGCTGGATGTCCTTCCTGACACAACCATAGACCACCGAGCTACCACAGCTCTCTGCGTGGAGAAGAGAGCTGCCATCTAGGGCGCCCGGGAGAGCAGATGGTGGAGGTTAAGGGCCTTGCTCAAGGGCCCAGAGTGGGGCAAATGAGGTGGAGGCAGGTGTGGGTGCTTCATCTTTCCCACCCACATTTTAATGTTGCTGGCTTAGGGGGTTGAACCGGTGACCTTATGATCACATGTCTTCTCTAGCCTCTGTGCCACCACTCACCCTGTAAAATGATAATCAATTAGATAACTTAATTGCTGTTACTTAATTTTGTAAGGCAAAACTTTAAAAAAAAATTAATTGTAGACATTATTTGGGCGGCATGGTGGCTCAGCTGGCTTAGCTGTCGCCTCTCTGTGTGATCAAATCCCGGCCAGGGGCCTTTCTTGGTGGAGTCTGCATGTTCTCTCTGTGCATGCGTAGGTTTTCTCCGGGTACTCTGACTTCTTCACACAGACCAAAAACATGCATGACTGGTGACTGCATTGTCCCTAGGTGTGAGTGAGAGAGTGAATGGTTGTTTGTCTTGTTTGTCTCTGTGTGTCCCTGTGATGGACTGGAGACCTGTCCAGGGTGTCCCCACCTCTCGCACAGTGATGGCTGGATATGAGCACCAGTGACCCCCGCAATCCGGAAAGAAAGAAGTGAGTAAAATGGATGGATGGATGGATGGATGGGGATTCACAGTGGGGAGAAATGATCTGCACTTTATAGTATTTGTAATGAAAAACAATAAATGTTCAACGCTTGTAGGGTACCTTTAAGCCACCATCACAAAAGACTTTACAATCAACTTCTCATGCTCCAGTTCACACATATTTGATGGCAGCATAGCTACCAAGATCCTCGCCTTCCATCTTTGATTGATGTGGACTTCAGGTCTTGACCGACAAGAGCCATTTCCAGACACTGACAATATGAATGATCGAGGAATTTAATCTGAGATTAGGAAGCGACGAAGCCTTACACACCTTCCTCATCAAGTGAGAGTATGTTAAAATGGAGTCCACTGGGCTCCATGCCCACATAGCTGTGAAACTTCTCAGCTCCAGACTCGTGGACAGGGATGGCATATTGCAGGGGATTCACACATGACTGCAGGCAGAATGGCTGCTTTGTGTCGCCCACAGGGTGCCTAAAAAAAGGGTTTCAAACTGTTGTAGAGAATAAATTTTAAAACATGTTATTGAACATTGAAAATTCACTAAATTTAAAAAATAAGTTTGATTCAAAAAGGTTACCAGTACTTTGTAAAAAAAAATATTATGTTGGGAGTAAATGTTTAGTGTATTTTTCAGCCTATAGGTTTCAGTTTTTTTACGTAATTTACATGCCTGCAACTTATACATTAAAGTGATTTATTTACATTTTTTCCCATATTTATAAAACAAATTTTGGCTGAGATATGACTGTTTTCATTCATTCTGACTTTGAAAATATTGAACACTACCATTTTCAGCAGCTAGATGGCCCTCGAGTAGTATGGCCTGTCGTTGTGTCATGTAATAGGTAAAAGTGACTATTAATGAGACATTTGGCTTGCCATAGTCTCTCACCCCCATCCAGCTGTGCCGCCACAGCGAAATGCAGCTAGTTTGACCATTGAAGTGCATTTATTAAGGAAAAGTTGGACTGAGACACACCTTTGCTATAATTTCATGCAAACAAATAATTGTTTTAAGTGTTAATCTTGCTAAAGTCCTCCCGTGCATGCTCCCACAGCTGCCATTTGGCAGCCAATCTTTTTTTGGCACAACATCGACCCACATTTCGACGTTGTCATCGGTGATGAGTCACAAACATGACGCATAATAGATGTGACTTATATAACGACGTGATGCATAATAGATGTGACTTACATAGCGACATGACATATTTATGTTTTTTCCACTTTATTAGACATCTTTGGATTTATGCGACTCATACGGTGGTGCGACGTGTACAGCGGAAAATACAGTAATTGAACTTGGATGCATTATCTTTCAGTGAACGATTGTTGATAACTATGGCTAACCAAATTTTAGTTAATGATTTTGGACTTAAACAATCATTTTGGGGTCTGCGCTGATCTATCTAAACTCAGACAGAAATATGCTTTTTGACCAATGTGCTTCTCTCATGAACCTTGTTAAGTACTTGTAAATCCATCTTCACGCACAAAACAGTCTAAACAATCTTCCATGAAGACAGTAGGTCACGTGCAACACGTTTTAGACATTTTAAAATAAATCGTCCAGAGGACCTGACTTAACTTTGTTGAATTTTGTACCTGGATTATTGAGCATGAACTTTGACGTTTTAGGCTGTTTTTCTTTCATAGCCAGCTCTAAAACAACTCACTCATAAATATTCCATTCTTTTAAATGTACTTCTTGCACCCTGTATTTAATATGTTCAATACTGAAGAGGTTACACCTGGATTTCTTAACTGAAAATAAAATGACAGCTGCTTGGGGTTAAATTTTCAGCTCTAGTATTGTTTAGCCTACCTCTTGTCATCAACTGTACATAAAGACACACCCCACAGATCTGGGCTGAATTTGGCCAGCTGCGGGATGTAATCTGCAACCTGCAGGCACAATTCACAAGAGAAACAAAAACAGTAAAGCTGAGGAAGATAATTGAGATTTCTTACAAACTTATTTCAATGTAAAATATAAAAAATATAAAACTAAAATATACAGCAACAACAACAAAGTGATATACTCAGTTAAATATTGGCAAATGCTAATTATAGGGTTTTAGCATGGGGGAAAAATGCCTCCGTAGTTTTTAATTTTTAAAGTAATAGACAAAATATGGCACCAGAAAGAAAATCATTATTATGTTCTAATAAGAATACTGTACTGTAAAAAAAAAATCCTTCCCATCATTTTGTTTTTGTACCATTTTATAGATTTAATTATTTTTTTTCTGCACCAAACTCAGGGATGACAAATGTCTTTCTGAAGGTCTGGATCTGAAAAAAAAAACAAGAAAAAAAACTTTGCCACTGACACATCTGAAAGAAAAACACCATATGAGTTGCTCAGACAGTTTACAGACTGACAGAAAACAAAGTGGCAAGACTAAATGAGATGGAAATGCAGAGTTTGTTACAACAGATTGTGTAGTCCTCCACATGTAACTGTCCAGAAACATTGCTGCATTCTGGACAATAAATGACTGGGAGTTGGGAATGCAAAATATTCATCAAATACTTGTATGTGTGTGTGTGTGTGTGTGTGTGTGTGTGTGTGTGTGTGTGTGTGTGTGTGTGTGTGTGTGTGTGTGTGTGTGTATGTGTGTGTGTGTGTGTGTGTGTGTGTGTGTGTGTGTGTGTGTGTGTGTGTGTGTGTGTGTGTGTGTGTGTGTGCGTTTGATTATGTCCCATTTGGGGTCTTCAACACGTTTACACACCAGTCATTTGGGGACACCTTGGCAATTGGGGACCAAAACCACGGTCCCCAATTAGAAAACCATATAATCGCATTCAGCATGCTCCAAAATGCATTTTAAACCAAAAATCTCAAACGTCCCAAAAAGTCATCAAAATAGGTTTTTTTGTGTATGTGTATGACTTCTCCCCTCGTCTCCCCATAAAATCTGTGTATACCTCACTGTTGCCCCTTGTGGGAGTGTATAGAACAATGTGACAATGACAATGGGAACCTGCCCTGGGGCCTCAGAGGAGCCTCATCTGGGGATTAGTCTAACAAAGGCCTTAAGAAACCCCCTACTTGTTTTTGTATTGAGCGCTTGTTCTGATTTTATCATGTCCTGGATAACTGGGAATCTTCACCAGCAAACCCCCTACTGTTAAGAGGGGGGTGCGATTTGCCAATTACATAGGTATGTTGGATCTTATCTCAGGCTTTCTAAACCTGCTCACTCACCCTCTTGGAGTTGAGAATGCTTTTTGGATGAGAAGCTTAACCTCTTCTGTTACAAATAAAAGAATCATTAAAATAGAAACTGAAATTATAAGTAGGGCCACATAGTAGCCCATGTTTTGCCTGATATTAAAAGTTTTTAAATAAATGAATGGTCACATGGATTAAGCAAAAATGAAAACTCTTCTAAAAAACTGATAAAAATATTGTCTTTTGAAAGTTATAATCATAGTGTCAGCAAATTAGCAGCACTATATTCTTCAATACGGTTTTAACATGTCAAAAACTTTGTATACTAATTACTGTAGTAATTTACATAAACTTTTTAGAAATGTTTGCCTATAATTTATTATCAAAATATATTCCTATTTCCATTTCTCCACCTATCATGGTCTGTATAGCAATGTACATTTAAGTGATGATGTTACAAAACTAAATTAACTGAATTCTTTGAATTGATCAATATGTATTTGCAGTATGTTTTTATCATTAGAATATCCAATTACTAATTTATTCCAAATACAAATCTGACAGGTAGTTGCTTTAATTTCTTTGAGTATAATGAAAAATCAGTTTTTGTCTATGTATTAAATATCTAAAAGAAAATGTTTAAAACAATACCAAAACCATAAATGAATGACAAAGAATGACAATGAAGACACCTTGACATTGACCTTGATAAATTTTTATACAACACTCCAAAAAGCAAATTAAATTACATTCAAACAAAAATATTTTTGTCTAGTGGAATATTTCATATGGTCTAAATTAAAGGGATGTCATCGGGTAGTTTTTTATCTTGCTCATTCATTTAAACCATTTTCTCACAAAATTATGCCCTAATTACTAATCTAACCTCATTATATTCATTCATTAATTCATTCAACCTTTATTTATACAGGCTAGCCTCGTTGAGCCACGGGGACTCATTTACAAGAGGGACCTGTTTCACTCACACCCAGGGTCAATTTTTAGAGTTACCAATCAACCTAACATGCATGTTTTTGGACTGTGGGAGGAAACCGGAGCACCCGGAGAAAACCCACGCATGCACGGAGAGAACATGCAAACTCCACCCAGAAAGGCCCCCGGACTGGGATTTGAATCTTGGACCTTCTCGCTAAGAGGCAGCCGCTCTACCAGTTGCGCCACCGTGTTGCCCACGGTGGCGCAACTGGACTACAACACCAGTAAAAGAAACTAACAAGAAATACAAATACAAAGTACGACTGTGGTGATACACAGTACATTATCACTGATGTCCCATCACAGTTTGGTAAATTTAAGCTGTCACATTTATTTTGTTAAAAATATTTCAGAACAGAGTTGGACAATTGAATGAATACTGTATATTGACCATTGGCATTTGGTTTTCATTATATTATAGATTTTTAAGGATAATTATTTCCTTTATTTAGCTAGTAAATAATTTATTCACGAGGGCTTTGATCTATAAATAATTGCACAAGTCCATATCTAACACTGATTGTGTACAAACCATCTGATTTATTCCTAGCATCAATGCCTCTGACTTTCTCTCCTGCCCACAGCCAGTCTGTCTAACAGCAGCTGACCCTCTTCAGGGCACCACTGCCAATTTATTTCATGCATCTATTATAGTTTACCCGCTTCTTCAACTTTGGGTCATGGGGTTTCTAGTGCACATGTCCAGCAATCATTATGTGAGAGGCAGGGTACCCAATAGGGCCACATAGAAACAAACACTCACTCACTCACTCACTCACTCACTCACTAATACTTAGGAACAATTTAGAGTAACTAATTAGCATATCATACTGTACATGTTTTTGGTCTGTGGGAGGAAACTGGAGTACCCAGATAAAACCCATACATGCATGGAGAGAGCATGCAAACTCTACCCAGAAAGGCCTCTGGACCAGGATTTGAACTAGGGTAATCTGCTCACTGAGATGTAGCAGTTCTACCAGTTATGCCACTATGCTGTCACCAATGTCAATTTATTTTTAGAAAACATCCAAATAATGTATTTGTTGAAATAATTAACAACTGTGATTAAAAAAAATACTTGTTTGGAAAGACAAAATCAAGGAAACTGATGAATGTTGGTTACCGAGATCCCACTCTGGAGCCTGACCTAGGAGAGGGAGTCATCTGATGACCGTTATCAGCCCTATAGGGCTCAGTTAGGCTCCAACCAAATTAGCAACATGGGTTTCAGGATTTTGTCAAATCATCTGCTTCTAGAACATGTAACATTTTGGTGCACTTCAGTCCTAACTGATCATCCATCTATCCATCCATTGTCTTCCGCTTATCCGGGGTCGGGTCGCGGGGGTAGCAGCCTAAGTAAGGAGGCCTAGACTTCCCTCTTCCCAGCCACGTGGAGCAGCTCCTCCGGGG
>JBBPBX010005385.1:0-40826 GCA_038048925.1 Garcialebias charrua
AATGTCGGAGCCTATGTAGGTTGCATGTGGTAAGTTCGGGACCACGAGGAACGGGTGATCCAGTTCTCGTTGGTTCCAGATCAGTTTCAGGTCAATGATCCCTTTTGCGGTCATTACCTGTTTATCGTTGGGGTCCAACGAAAAGCGGAAAGCCTTTTTGTTCATTTCTAGACCCAACTGTTTTTTAACCAAGGTTCCATAGAAAGCTTGGCTGATCGCTGATTTCTCCGTCCAAGGAGACAAAACAGCATCATCGGTGTGGGATCCTTGGATCTCAACACCTTTGACTACCTGCGGTAGGTAGTGTTCAGTGAGTGCTGACTGTTTCAGCTCGCAGAGGAGGCTCTCTTGTTGGGCCTTTTCTGCCTCACCTGTTGCTGAAGGTTCACTTACCGGGATTGTGCTCTCGTTGGAGGACCCCTTTGTGCCTTCCGCGGTACCGCTGCACTGTAATACATTGTGCTGCTTTACTTAGACCTGTCTAAAGCTTTTGACATTGTGGATCATGACATCTAATCAAAGTCAAAAGTCAACTTTATTGTCAGAACTGCAATATGTACAGGACATACACAGGATTGAAATTGTGTTTCTCTCAGTCCCTCGGTGCAACAGTAACCATTTAAACACTAAAACACTGAAACATTTAATAAACATAAGCATAAAATAGTAAAAGTGTAACACTGTCCTGAGTTTTTGCATAGTAGTATAAAAGTATGAAAATTTACACCAACACTAAAACACTAAACATTTAATGAACATAAGCATAAAATGAAATAATAAAAGTGTAATACTGTCCTGAGTTTTTGCATAGTAGTATAAAAAGTATATCTATAAAATAAACTGAAGGTTCTAGCATTGACATTTGCAAAGAGTGGCACAGCAGCATATGAGTTAATGTACACAGTATATGTATGAGGTAGTTGATGTTGGTATAGAGGCAAAGTGGCATATGCAGTAAGGCACATAAGGCACATTGGGCATCCTTAAATAAGGCTAGTCAGAGAATACTGTACGTATATGTATCAGCAGTAGTGTAGATATAAAAGTAGTGTAAATGTAAACAGTAGTAATAAATGTAAACAGTAGTAATAAATGTAAACAGTATTAATAAATGTAAACAGTGAATGTAAACAGTAGTATGACTATAGGCAGTAATGTAATACAAACATTAGTGCAAATATGAGAAGTAGTGCAAACTGAATGAGCACATGACCGAGAGTTTAGTGAATAACCCGTTTGATGACACAGAGTCCAGTGTTAAAATCTTTGTGTTGTGTGGTAATGTGTGAGAAAGTTTTTTGTGTTAAGGCAGTTCAAATGGGAGGGGAGGCAGAGCAGGCAGAGTGTTTAGCATCCTGACTGCCTGATGAACAGAGCTGTCTCTCAGTCTGCTGGTTCGAGCCTGGAGACTCCTCAGTCTCCTCCCTGATGGCAGCAGTCTGAAGCAGCTGTGTAGTGGGTGTGTGGGATCACCTGCCATGCAGAGGGCTTTCCGAGTGAGGCGGTTGCTGTGTAAGTCCTGCAGTGAGGGGAAGGAGGTGCCGACGATCTTCTCAGCTGCTCTCACGATGCGCTGGAGGCTCTTGCGGCATGATGCAGTACATGCACCAAACCACACAGTGATGCAGCTGGTCAGGACACTTTCTATGGCACCTCTGTAGAAGGTGCACATGATGGGGGTTGAAGCTCCAGCCCTTTTCAGCTTGCGGAGAAAGTAGAGGCGCTGGTGAGCCTTCTTGGCCAGTGATGCAGTGTTCCTGCTCCAGGACAGGTCCTCTGAGACGTGCACTCCCAGGAACTTGGTGCTGTCCACTCTCTCCACTGTGGTGCTGTTGATGGTCAGAGGGGCATGTTGGGCATCCCTCTTCCTGAAGTCCACAACAATCTCCTTTGTCTTCTCCACGTTGAGAGTGAGATTGTTGTGTCCGCACCACAAGGCCAGGCGGCTCACCTCGTTCCTGTAGTCCGTCTCATCGTTGTTGCTGATGAGACCTACCACTGTTGTGTCGTCCGCAAACTTGATGAAGTGGTTGGAGCTGTATGATGGTGTGCAGTCGTGTGTTAGCAGGGTGAATAGAAGGGGGCTCAGCACACATCCTTGTGGGGCCCCTGTGTTCAATGTGATGGTGCTAGATGTGTTACTCCCGACCCGTACTGTCTGTGGTCTCCCGGTCAGGAAGTCTAGCAGCCAGTTACACATTGAGGTGTTCAGCCCCAGACTGTCCAGTTTCAGAGTCAGAGAGTCTTTATTGTCATTTGCACCGCATGTGGTACATGTGATGAAAACGAGATTATGTACACAGGGTCCCAGTTACATCCAACAACAAATGCAAGAGAAAAACAGTAATAACATCTAGGATTAACTAAGAAAAACATCAACTAGTAATACACTAAGCCCTAATGTAATAGAAAACATCATTATAAACAGCAGCACGAACATGAGTCTGTATGAGCAGATGGTCACAGATGAACACAGCAACAAGAAACCAGATCAGCATCAGCATGTTGTGATATTTTGCAGTGTTTATTCATATTGATTATTTATTCATGAGTCTAACAGCCTCAGGGTAGAAGTTGTTCCTCAGGATGACTGAGCAGACTCAGGATTTAAGGATGAGTTGTTGGGGGATGATGGTGTTGAATGCCATAAGCTCTCAGGAATTGTTTCTCAAATCACAGCATTGGTTGTTAAGAGCTGTCCATAGACACCAGAGACAGTGAGCCAAGGTCTATGTTGGAAGAAGGACAGCAACTCTGTCTAAACATCATGACTTCAGTCTTGTTCTCGTTTAGACTAAGGAAGTTTAGAGAAAACCATGCCTTAACATCGTTAAGGCAGTGTGTCAATTGCTGGAGTGTATTGTTTTGTGCCAGGGGAAGATAGATCTGGCAATCATCAGCATAGAAATCAAAAGATATGCCACGTGTTTCCTAAAAACTGAGCCGAGGGGGAGTAAATAAAGAGCAAATAAAAGAGGGCCAAGGATGGAGCCTTGGGGTACGCCGTGTGGAAGAGGAGCAGTGGAAGATACAAAATTGTCCATTTTTACACAAAAAGTCCTATTGGTTAAATAGGACCTAAACCAATCGAGAGCGACGCCCCTGATGCCCACACAGTGCTCAAGATGAGAGATTAAAATCCTGTGGTCAACAGTAGCCCCTTTCATAAGACAGCTTAGTCCGGGCCTGATGCGTGTTCGGTCCTCCAACGAGCATTCAGACAAAACACAAAGGCGGATTGGCAGATACATTTTACTCGCCTCTGATGCGCCCCTGATCTGCCACCAGAGGTAGTGTCAGATCCGGACCCGAGCCGGGCAGACCCATTTGTGAATGCAACCTGCGGATCCGCGCTCAGAATATGATGATATCAGTGAGCGACCGCAGGATTAATCAACAAGCAGATTTATTAACAAGGGAATATTAAAAATGACACGAAACAGCAACTTGTAAAGTTAGTTTCGCTCTTTTTTTTCCCCTTTCTCTCTCTCTTAAATGCAAAACTGGAACTACAAAATGCAACATACCTGGTGGCCCAGTGGATATAGCGTTGGGTTTCCGTTCAAAGCCTTTTCTTGACTCCGGTTCGAATCCCACTCGGGACAGCTTATTTTACGTTTGTCTTTTATTGGAGAAAAATAATAAGCCTGTGGTTAACACAAACTCCTTCTTCTTTTTTCTCCAATAAAAGACAAACATAAAATAAGTTGTCTTGAGTGAGATTCGAACTCGAGTCAAGAAAAGGCTTGGAACGGAAACCCAACGCTATATCCACTGGACCACCGGGTATGTTGCATTTTGTAGTTCCAGTTTTGCATTTAAGGAATCGCCCCTTAGAAAATCCTGGCTACGCCCATGTAAAATACACTGATTTGTAATTGGTTATTAACAGAAATTAAACTCTGTAACACTAACATATATAGCTTTGCAGCCTCTGCAGCGGGGCAGCTGTGTGTGCGCGCGCGCTGGAGGGAGACAGTAGACTTATTACTAAGGAAATATTAAAAATGACACGAAACGACAACTTGTAAACGTCTGACGTCTGTCCCACAATAAATACGTTACGGTCCAGTTCATGCTCAGCTAAGTTCTGCTCCACGCCTCTTTTGGATCTGCGCTGCGGGTTCATTTATGAACAAGTTTATGTGGGACCTGCCCGCCTTCAACTGTGGTCTTATGAATGACCCGGGAGGATTAAAGCCGGATTGGTCTGTGCGGCAATTGCACGGATTTGACTTATGAAAGGGGCTAGTGTCAAATGCAGCAGACAAATCTAAAGGCAATAAAATGACAAACTTTCCGGAATCTGTTAAAAGGAATATATCATTTGAAACCCTCAAAAGTGCACTCTGTATTGTGGCAGGCTTTAAACCCAGACTGAAACCAGTGGTGGCTCAGTGAACCCATTGTCCTCTAAAAATTGTAACAGCTGGTTGTAAACAACCTTCTCTAATAGTTTAGAAATACTGTAAAAGGAAGATTAGAGATGGGCCTGAAGTTGGAGCAGAAAGACTGGTCAAGGCCTGTTTTTTTTAAGTAGAGGGCGTACAAATTAGCACTTTGAGATTTTTATTAATGAAAAGTGCATTATAAATGGAATTCATTACAGTATTATTATTATTACAAATGCATGCTTCAAAACCTCAGGTACTATACCACTTGGTGTTCCGTATTTAATCTATTGTATTGAAGTTTGGGCAAAAGCATGCAAAACAATTACAAACCCAATTTTTATTTTTACAAAAAAGAGCTATAAAAATCATTAGTAAGTGCTATGGTCACCCAACAAACGTATTATTTGATCAGTTGAAATTATTAAAATTTTATGAGTTGGTTGAATATTGTATTTTACAAGTCATGTATGAAGTTTATAAAAAATATTACCCCCAAATTTTCAATTAAAATTGGTTTAAAAAGAGTCATTATAACCTGAATGGAATAGAAATGTTTGTAAAACCTCTACAGTATTTAGAACTAGTTTGAAGGAGCTGTGTTGTAGTTAAGTGAATAGTGGGGCTGTGCAATATATTGATATTTTATAAAATATCGAGATAATTTTTTTTTTTTTTTGCAATATAAGTTGAGACCATCTCGATGTAAACTATACAAGTTTCATACTTGAAAACCCTCTTGCTGCCTTCTTTCTCCCACTTGCCCCCTTCCTTCTCCTTCACTGAACACAGACTCAGCCCTTCAGCGGCCCCCTCCTTCCTGCAGGCAGGAGGTGGGCGGAGACATTTAGCACAAGTAAACACGGCAGATATGGAGCCGCTAGCTGCTCAGGGAAAAAAGCAATGTTCTTTCTGAGCTAGTTTGGATTTAGATAGTCAGATGAGGCTAGAAAAAATATTTTTGTAGACTATGCTGAAAATAGTCCCGACAAAAAGTCAGAACTACAAATCTTTTTCACAATTTAAACAGCGGAGTGGAGCATGAACCGTGAAACGGCAGCTCCGAGTGTTTTTACAACCTGCTTCCTTAAAACAAACCATGGGTACAAGCTTATTTAGCCGTGCTGAGCTTTATGAGAAGAGCAGAGAGAGGTGGAGACATTAATAAATCAGCTATTTGTCATATCGCTAAAGACACGGTCCTTAGCTGCTAACAAGATGGCTAATGCTTTAGCCGTCTTGTTCCACAGCTGAGACTGACCGTGCGTGAAACAGATGAGCAGCAACATGATGTGATTATTAGTTTTTTGTTCAGTGATTATCTTGGTTAGATATTCATGAGTCTAACAGCCTCAGGGTAGAAGTTGTTCCTCAGTCAGTTCTACACTTAATGCTCCTCAGCCTCCTTCCTGAGGGGAGTGGGGCAAAATGTGTGTGCGCTGGGTGAGTGAGGTCCTTCATGATGCAAGTGTCTCTCTTCCTGCATCTGGAGGTGTAGATGTCTGTGATGGTGGAGAGACTGAAGGGCGAGGCAGACCTCTGCGTTGTTGCCAGCGCCGCTCGACGCGCGCGTGCTGCGTGCAGGCTGATCACAGCAGCGCTCAGTGTGAGCAGCTGCTCGGGGAGCGTTTACCTACAGGACAAACTGAGGTCGCTGATTGGTCATTTGCTGACACGCCTACTGAAATGATTGACAGGTCTGTGAGTGGTGAGAAAAGCCACAGGCTGCGCAGCGTTTTTCTGTGTTTATATGTTAATAAAAAGTTAAAATAAATAAAATAAAAACAGGGAACGCTGCTCCTGCAGCCCACAGCCCACCAGGAAATATTTAGAAGCTGGCGTATCCACGTTGGACATGAGTTTAGTTCACTTGTGACAAGTTCATTCATTCCTCCTCATCGGAGGAGGAAGTGAATGGTGACCGCTTCAAGCGATCACTTGACTTTTGGCAAAAAAACAAAAGAAAAGTCCGATCAGCGATGAAGAAGGGATATTTAATACATTTGTGTCTCATACAAAACAGTCCGCCACCAGGGCAGTTTATTGTGAGACAACGCGCGCGCGTGAGCGGTCGTAAAATTTGAGCTTGGCGCGTTCGCGCGAGTGTTAAAAGGCTTGTGCAGCGGAGTTCGCACGGCGCTCACATGGCGTGGCGCGGCGCTCGGTCCAGCACGGAGCTCTGCTTTGCCCTTGACTCCAACATCTTCTGTGCAGCCTTCACCACTCTCTGCAGAGCTTTTCTTTCTGCAGCTGTGCAGCCTCCATGCCACACGTTGATGCTGGAGCACAGGATGCTCTCCACTGCACACCTGTAGAAGGAGGTGAGGACTGGGCTGCTCAGACCAGCTCGTCTCAGCCGTCTGAGGAAGTAGAGTCTCTGATGACCTTTCTTGATCAGGCTGGTGGTGTTGTTGCTCCAGCTGAGATTGTTGTTCATGTGTACACCCAAGTACTTGAAGCTGGAGACCACTTCCACCACAGATCCTCTTATCAATCAATCAGTCCATTTTATTTATAAAGCACCCTTCATACTAAAAGCAGCTCAAAGTGCTGTACAGAATTATAAAACAATAAACTCACAAAATTAAAGCAAACGACACACACAAAATAAATAAAATCAATCAATCAAATTAAATACAGTAGTATGGAAAATGTATAGAGTGAACAGAGATGAACCAGTTCAGGAAATGCAGTTAAAAAGATGGGTCTTGAGCCTGCTCTTAAAAACAACAACATTCTCTGCAGCCCTCAGGTTCTCCGGCAGACTATTCCACAGACGGGGGCCATAGTACTGGAAAGAAGCCTCACCGTAAGTGTGAGTTCTGACTTTTGGAACTGTTAGCAGTCCAGTACTAGCCTGGCCCTCGCCTTCCTGCACAGCTCCGCTCAATTCTCATTTCCCTTCACTGCACAGTCTGGGACTTTACCCGCCCACAAGGATTTGTCCAGTAGATTTTTGTTCGGACCAATCAGAGAACAGAAGGGGCGGAGTTTTGGACCCTAACCCACGCCCCCACCTGTCCCAGCGCGCAGAGCCCTATAAAAGGCTCTGCCAGCGCTCAGTCAGCGAGCAGCGGCATGTTCTCATTCAAAAGATGCAAAGCGATGCAGATATGTGACACAAATTTATTAATTTCCCCTTCTTAATCCCTTATCTGGAGTTTTCTTTTGGTTTTTGGGCCAAAAGTCAAGTTATCGCTCCCTTCTCCCTCCTCCTCCTCCTCCTCTCCGCTGAGTGCCACCTGTCCCGGCGCGCAGCCAGAGCCAGCGCGCAGCCGCGTTCTCATGCAAAGCGATGCAGATATGTGACACAAATTTATTAATTTCCCCTTCTTAATCCCTTATCTGGAGTTTTCTTTTGGTTTTTTCCCCCAAAAGTTAAGTAATCGCTCCTTCTCCTCCACCCTCCTGCTGAGTAAAATGAGAGAGACAGCAGGCTCAATTCGTTGCTGTAAAATGAACACGGAAATGCCTCAGGTTGTCACGAGAAATAAACTCGGGTTTTAGTTGCTGAGCGAGTCCCATCAGATTTTCTGGTGTTTTGGTGAGCTGGACCAGCGATCCATGGTTTGATTTTATTGTATTAAAACGTTTTATAACATATGATATAAACACAGAATTTGCGCAGCAAGAGAAACGCTGCAGAGGGGGCGGAGCAGTTGTCAGTCAAGTTCAGCTGCTGAACTTCAGCAGAGGGGGGTGGCTGAGGGGAGGGAGCAGAATGGTTTCCCTGTTCAAATTATCCAATGGTTTTGTTCCTAATCAGAGGCCAACGCCTCCAGCAAGAAACGGTTTTCAATGGGAAAATTCCAGACCCTTGTGTGAAGCGAAGTGAAGCACAGGGTATGGTTTCAACCAGGCTAGTCCAGTACCAGAGGACCTTATGTTCAGTGGGGTGTTGGTGTGTTTGTTCCTTCTGAAGTCCACAATCATCTCCTTTGTCTTCTTCACATTGATGTGAAGGTTATTGTCCTTGCACCAGCTCTCCGGGTGTTCCACCTCCTGCCTGGAGCTGGACTCATCATTGTTTGTGATGCATCCCACCACAGCTGGATCATCTGCAAACTTTACAAAATGACAGCCTGGATGGGTAGCTGCACAATCATATTTCAGTGTTGTGGAGAGGTTTAAAGCCAGATTAAAATAACTCAAGGATAGCATGATCCTCCAGGAAGCACAAACTGAGAAATTTAGCCATAGGACAGACAGCAATGTGTTGTGGGACGCAACACTGTACCTGTAACCCCACTGGATCTAGCTGCTCTGACATCAGAGATGGCTGAAACGGCATCCCCAGGTGTAGCTGCCCAGGGGCCAGAGGTGGATGAGGTTGATGAAGCTGTCACAATAACCTTGTAAACTGAACATGAACTCATGCAACCTGCATATTTTGCATATTATGAATAAATTATATGACAGAAGAAAAGTTTTTAGTGTCTTTGTGTCACAACAATGAGCATTGTAAGTAGCTCATATTGGTGGTGTAAACAAAGACATTGGAAAATGTTTTTTTAGCACAAAAGCTGAATTGAATATTGCACTGAAAAGGTCACAGTGCCCAACATAGTGTAGATTAAAACTGGTAAATTGGCAGTGTATACTTCAATATACAACACTGAGGAATTAAAAATAGAAAAATTGCATGTGTAGTGTGCACTGTCCACTTGGCCACTGGAACTGATAATCGCCCATGGTTTAAGCGGAGGTGCATTGAGGCGCTGAGAGTGCAAAACCTGAAACAAAATGTGTAAAATTTATATTACAACAATAATAATACAGTAATGAATAATGAAAACTATGAAAAACAATGTTTTACGCTAACCACCAGACACAACATGTCACTGTACTGTTTTGTCTAGAGTTTACACTTAGTGAAAGTGTTATCCAGTCTAAGTGAAACCTAATACAATCAGAATCTGAAGTCTTACTTTTTAACATGAGTTGCCATAAACACCATGTAACAGTAGTGTTTTGAAGGTGTTCTGAAATAGTTTAACACCATGTGGGGCGGCCGTGGCGTAGTGGTAATGGCAGTCGTCCCCCGATCGGAAGGTTGGAGGTTCGAATCCCGGTTCCCCACACCATGTGTCGTTGTGTCCCTGGGCAAGACACTTAACCCTGAGTTGCTCCCGGTAGGACTGGATGGCGCCTTGCATGGCAGTCTGCCGCTACCGGTGTATGAATGTGTGAATGAATAGGTGGATGGTTGGTATTGTAAAGAGCTTTGGGGCCCCTCATAGGGGGCTGGAAAGCACTATATAAATAAGCTCCATTTACCATCAGTAACATTGATCAACAGGACTCCATCTCCTCTGTGGTCCACACTGCTCTCACCCACCTGGAGCAGGACTTCAACATCCGCATACTCTTTGTGAACTTCACATCTGCCTTCCACACCATGATTCCCCAGACCCAGATACACAAACTACCATATTTAACAGTCTATAAGTCACACCTTTTTGCCTAATTTGCATGCCCTGCGACTAATGGAGAGGTGAGACTTGTTTATGGATTTTTTTTTTCCCATACAGGGAGTCCTCGGCTTACGAACGAGTTCCGGACCTAAGGACCGTTTGTATGTCGAAAATGATGTAAGTCGGATCAAATTTAAAAAAAAATATATATATATATTTTTTTTTAAATAAATGAATACATGTACAGTACTGTACAGTCACCAAGCACTTAGCCTATCCTAACACAGTTTTTAAAGATGAAGGAGTGAGTTGAATTGTCTCCCTTTCACATAAAGGGAGCTAGCTCCCTTTATGTGAATGGAGCCTGCTAGGGAGGAGGGAGACAATTCAACTCACTCCTTCATCTTTAAAAACTGTGTTAGAGGCTAAGTGCTTGGTGACTGTACAGTACTGTACATTTATCTATTTATTTAAAAAAAAAATTACAAATAGATAAATGTACGGTAGCCTACTGTACGGTCACCAAGCACTTAGCATATCCTAACACAGTTTTTAATGATGGAGTGAGTTGAATTGTCTCCATCCTCCCTAGCAGGCTCCATTCACATAAAGGGATCTTGCTACCTTTATGTAAAAGGGAGACAGTTCAACTCACTCCTTCATCTTTAAAAACTGTGTTAGGATAGGCTAAGTGCTTGGTGACTGTACAGTAGGGTTGGGCATCGTTTGAATTTGAGCGATTCCGGTTCTGGTTCCGATTCTTTGTTTCAATTCCGATTCTTTTCTATTCTCGATTCCGATTCTTTTGGTAGGCAGGGTTAAAAAAAGACATGTCGATTCAGTTCAGTTTATTTATACTGTATAGCTCCAAGTCACAACAGAAGTTGTCTCAGGGCACTGAACAAAAAACAATCAAATATAAAAATAATAAGGGTAACACTTTACTGTATAATAACTACACCTTATTTAGCCTTATTTAAGCATTAAGGTGTAGTTATTATAAAGTGTTACCATAATAAGTTAACAAACTTTAAAATTAAAATAATGGTAACACTATTTATCTGAGGAGACTACTTTGAGTTTTACTCCATGTTATAAAAAAGCTACAGTAGTTAGCCAGAGTTATTTCAGGATGAAATAATTTGAACTTCTGTTTGAATTTAATGCTATGAACTTTTTCCTTTTTGTTACATTTACTATACCATACCATACCATTTTATTTATAAAGCACTTTAAACAGGAACAAGTCCACACCAAAGTGCTGGACAAACAAACACGCAACAGGCAACACAGACAATGAAGTACAACACGAAAAACATAAAAACATTGCAGATCATAAATAAAACGATCCAATACAAATCAGCTGGCATTGAAAGCAATGGAGTAGTAGTGAGTTTTTAACCGGGATTTGAAAACCGAGAGGGAGGGGGCCTGTTTGATGAGCAGCGGTAACTCGTTCCAGAGTCTTGGGCCTGCTACAGAGAACGCCCTGTCACCCCTGCGCTTAAGGCGAGTTTCTGGAACTATTAAGAGTACCTGATCCTCTGACCTCAAAGCACGTGGAGGGACATATGGGTGTATCAGATCCGAGAGATAGGCGGGGGCGAGACTGTTCAGCGATTTGTAGACATACATGAGAATTTTGAATTGGATTCGAAGATGAACCGGTAGCCAGTGAAGGGAGGCCAAGACTGGTGTAATGTGCTCTCTTTTGCGTGTGCTGGTTAAAAATCGGGCAGCTGCGTTCTGAACCAGTTGTAATCGTGCAATGGTGGCTTGACTGACGCCAAGCAGAAGTGAATTGCAGTAATCAAGCCTAGATGTAATGAATGCGTGAATCACTGTCTCCAGGTTGTTTTTGGATAATATGGGCTTCAGCTTAGACAGACGCCTCAGCTGGAAAAAACAGGATTTGACGATCATGTTTACATGACTGTTGAGTTTCATGGAAGGATCCATTATCACTCCCAGATTTGTGACTTTTTGTTTTTCGGACAGGGGTAGAGCAGACAGGTCAATGCAGTGGTTTGAGGTTGTGTCATTGGGAAGGAACAATATGGCTTCAGACTTCTTATCATTGAAGCTTAAGAAATTTAAAGCCATCCAGTCCCTGATGTCAGCCAGGCAGTCGAGCAGAGGTTGAATAGAGCCTGTACCATTTTGTCTTAGGGGGAAGTAAATTTGACAGTCATCAGCGTAGAAGTGGAAGGGTATATTGTGTTTCCGGAAAATAGCACCGAGTGGCAGCAGGTATAAGGAGAACAAGAGAGGACCCAGGATGGACCCCTGCGGAACCCCCCATTTAAGAGCCGCCACTGCAGAAGTAAAATCATTGATGGACACACAAAAAGACCTGTCAGAGAGGTAGGATCTGAACCAGTTTAGGGCTGATCCTGAGATGCCCACCCACTGCTCCAACCTAGCAATGAGGATCTCATGGTCGATGGTGTCGAAAGCGGATGTGAGGTCCAATAGGACAAGCAGCACAGAGTCACCAGTATCTGTGGATAGGAAGATGTCGTTAAAAACCTTCAGTAGGGCAGTCTCAGTGCTGTGGAGGGATTTGAAGCCAGACTGGAATAGCTCGGGGATAGCGTGATCCTCCAGGAAGCACTTTAGTTGGGACTCAACTATTTTCTCTAGAAGTTTAGAAACAAATGGGAGTCTGGAGACAGGCCTGAAATTGGATAATACTGACGGGTCGAGGTTTGGTTTTTTCAGGAGGGGTTGAACAGCAGCATGTTTTAATGATTTTGGCACCACACCCGAGGATAGACTGCTATTTACAATCGAGAGAATGGAGGGACCTAGAGTGTGAAAAACCTCCTTTAGAAGCCGAGGGGGGACCACATCGAAGGGGGAGCCAGATGGTTTCAGGCTGCACATGACCTGCTCTAGAGAGGACAGAGAGACTGGTTCAAAATGGTCAAACACAGCAACAGATTGAGGTGGGATGGATGGATCGTGAGATGGAGGAGAAATGAGAGCCCTGGTGGTTGCGATTTTATCTAAAAAGAAATGTTGGAAGTTCTCGCACAGCTCAGTCGAGGCTTCCATGGGTGATTGTTCAGTGAGGTGGAGAACAGAGTTTAGGGTGGAGAACAGAACTCGAGGGTTACGAGAGTTTGCAGCAATGATATCAGAGAAGTATTGTGATTTAGCAGTTTTCACTGCTTTCTGATATCGGCGCCAGCTCTCTTTTACCATCTGAAAAGAGACCTGCAGTCTGTCTTTTTTCCATTTCCTCTCCGCCTTTCGGCATTGCTGCCTGGCAGCTCTGATCGTGTCATTCAGCGACGTAGGGCTGGGCGATATAGAAAAAATCATATATCACGATATGGACTTTTTTATATCACGATAACGATATATATCACGATATATACAACACGATGTGTGTGTGTGTGTGTGTACAGCAAAAATTTGGACCAAAGTTTTTTTATTTTATTATTTTACTACAGATAGTTACATTTATAAGAATGTGAACAAAAAGAACAAGGAAATTTGGACCAAAGTAGAAACTAGATCTACCTAAGATCTACCTTAATTCAAGGAGTACGATTATGGAATGACTTAATGCCAAATGACAAATGTTAAGGAAGCCAAATCATTCCTTGTATTTAAGAAACTGGTAAAAAATGAATTGCTAAAAAAAATATAAATGAATCTAATTTAATGTGTGATATATGTGAATTGAAAATTGACTGAGTTATTTACTTATTTTGTTATTATAGAAAATATTGTTTGAACTGTTATTAGATGAATAAGGAGCAGATTTAATAAGATTTATTCTTCATCTGCTACCTTTCATTTTATTATTTTTTTCTATTATGAATACGTTAATTGTTGTATTTCATTTTATAAAATGAATAAACTAAACAAACAAACAAACAACTCCTTTTCTACTTTGGTCCAAATTTTTCCTGCAGGTGGCGGTAAAACAACAGCTGCTAATGAAACTCACGAAGAAGAAATCCGCTCTGAAGTTTGAGTAAACAAAGCAAGAAACAGAAAAGAGAAAACGTTGCGTTTGATTGCGGTTCTGTTGTGTCTCTGGTCTGTTTTGTATTGGTTAACTGGACCCGAGTTCGGACTCGGTTGGACTCTGGGTTCGTGTCCTCTGGACCCATTTTGTCTCAGAGTTTCAGCGGAGCGAAATAATGGAAGCTAACAAGGTGAGCTTCCCCCTCTTTTTGGTAAAAGTTATTCTTCTTGGGCTGCCTGTGCAGCTGTTTTCTCCTTGTTGAGATCTATGGTTGAGACACCGGCTTCATGCGCCTGCGTCTCTGTTGCTCTCGAGTTTAACCACGTAAAGCATGTGTCGCAAACCCGCGCGTGCGTCAAACATAAAGCCGCGCCGTCATCTCGCAAAACCACAATATGAAGCTTATTTGCGACAGTTATTTTTTTATTCTTATTTATCACGATAGAGACGATAGAAGGAAAGTAGCACGATAGACACGTTTCTATCGTCCCCACGATATATATCGTCATATCGCACAGCCCTACAGCCACGGTTCGGCCCTGAGTTTTGGTCTTCTAGATTTAATAGGAGCCACTTGATCCAGAGCCTTTAAACAAACAAGAGTCAAACTGGTTTGTCAGCTCCTACTATGAATTTCTCACAAGGTAGATTAGAGCCAACATGGAGGACTCACCAACATATATTATTATTATTATTATACATATAATATTGTCCAGTGTCTGATGCTGCAGTCATGTTACTGAACTCCCACTGATGGGCTAACCTGGTTCCACCACCAGCAGCAGGATCCTCAGACAGAACAGCTGGTGGGATGTCCTGGTATCTGCAGCCCTCTCTCCATTTGTTTCTTCATGGACATACATGGAGTTGTGAAATTATGTTGTGCCTCTTCCTCAGCAAAACGCTCCTCCAGTGGAGACTTTCTGGACAGACTGCAGGAAGTTCCTAAACAAACAACAGGTTTATCAGTATTATCAGTAAAAAGAGATTATTAAATCATTTTTAAGACTGAGAATGTGTACAATTATTAGCTCTGTTGTTATTGCCTAACTAACCTATTCAATAATTCTTCAAACTGTGACATTCACTCATAATGGAATGAAAGAGAACATAAACAGAAATTATATAATACTGAAAACTAGAGACATTAAGACATTTTAAAAGACACAGAGAACTTTAAATGGATTAAGAATGTTAATAAGTGTTGGATTTGAGTGCAATGTAAGTGCAATCCATGGTTGAATCCACATCTGAAAAGGGATGCAACCTTTTCACAACATATGCTGTAACAGTTCTGTGGCACTCTTCATTCAGTTACACTGACGTTTTTACCTTGGACACTGGTGAACACTGTGAAGCCATTTCAGGTCGTTTGTCTAAGAAAAAAAATACAAGCTAACGTTAGCATCGTGTTTGTATTTGAGCTGACTTACCGCTTTAAGCGGAGTATAACTTGTTAGCTGCCTTAATGTTGGTATGAGATGTAGTTTATAGTTTATTTATTTACCTGATGGAGCCGAAGAGGTAGCGATTAGCGAAAAGTTCGGCGGAGCGTTTTGCAGACGGACCACTCTGTACTTCCGGTCGGATACGAAGCGAAAATAATCCGGTGGAGCGCGTCAAAGACGGGACACTATTTTACTTCTCCACCCTCCTTTGCATGATAGAAAATTATTGCAAGTGCTGCACTGACCTGACTGGTCATTTTATTAATTAGTAAGCTTTCGATCTCGGATGCACACTTCCGGTGGATTCTTCTTCGTTGGGTTTCGGCGGCGGCTACTTCCGGTCGGCTAACTAGCATCGAACATAGGAATCGCAAATTAATATTTTGAACGATTCCGGGAAAACCGGACAGTTAGTCCCGGTTCCGAACGATTCACGATTCTCGATGCCCAACCCTACTGTACAGTACTGTGCATGTGTTCATTTTTAATTTTTTTTGTATTTTTTTTTTATATGAGATACGTTCGTAAGTCCGAAACGTCATAGGTCGGGGGCGTCGTAAGTCGAGGACTCCCTGTATTTTTAGACTAATTTTTGGCTCAGATATGACCGTTTTTCATTTTGGCAAAAAATGGTGCAGTACCACTTTTGTCCGCTAGGGAACACCGACCGTTCCCACCTCATGTGTCCGACGGCAGCCTCCTCTGGTCGGACTGACTCTGTCACTGCCCGGCCTCCTGCTCTGGAGGTATGAACTACTGTTAGCTCAGTGTTTGTTGGCTAAAATGGTTACTATTTAACCAAATAACTCATGAACTACCAGACAGATTTTCTTTAAACTTACAGAAAGTAATTACTTGGTGGTCATTTACAAACTTTTAGCTGTTTGAATTGTTTGATATAAAATTCTATGTTTTAGGAGCATAAATGTGAAGCGTTTAGCTTAGTTGTTTTTCCGGGTACTTTTTAGCAAATAGCTCATAAACCACAGGACAGATTTTCTTTAAACTTACAGAAAGTAATTACTTGGTGTTCATTTACAAACTATTAGCTGTTGGAATTGTTTGAGCTAAAATTAGATTTATTTATAGTTTATTTTCGCAGCGCGCGCTACCGTTTGGAAGACGTCAAAGCAAAACAATTTAAATCCAGCAGATTTGACCATTACGTGAATTTATTAAGGAACGGTTAAGCTAAGACACATCTTTGCTATAATTTTCAGCAGACAAATAATTGTTTTTACCGTGTTAATCTTGTTAAAAGTCCTTCCGTGCATGCTTCTGTGGCGCCATTTTCAGCAGGGCAAATGACGCGCTGACGCGTCGCGTAGCATTGACACAAAATAAATGCAACTTAAATAAAGGTGCGACCCGTTTATGGATTTTTCCCATTTATTGACAATAATTGGTTAAAGCGACTTCTAGAGAGGTGAGACTTATCAGGCGGAAAATACAGTACTCACACTAGAACTAAAGCCCCTTTTCCACCACTCCTCTTCAGCCTGACTCAGCTCTGTTCGGTACAGTTTGACCGCTTTCCCAGTCATTTTTTAGCTGATTCTGACCCTTTTTTTTTTTTTTGTCCCTGCTTTTCTGGTGGGACCAAGCGAGCTGAGCTGTCACCTAAACGTGACGTCGGAACACAGTCCGTCACTGATTGGTCAGAGGGAGGAGTCACTGGATCTTCCAGAAACTTTTCACCAATCCGCCATTTGCAATTACTCGAAGCAACGGCTGGAGATTTTAAAAGCAATAATGACAACACCGGGGTCTAATGCTGAAGTGCAGGCATTTTTTGTGTTTAGTGACTGATGACCAAATTCAGAGCGAGCCAGTCACCGCAGAGGATCATAACGCTGCTGACCCGTTGAAGCACGCGAGGCCGGGACCCGGACCCCGGCCTCGCGTGCTCACAAAGGTCGGATTCCGAGCCCTGGCAGACAGGTGGACCAGGACGGGTTTGGGACGGAGGATGGAAAAACATTTTATGTATAAAAAAAGTTTTTTTTAAATCGGTGAAGATAAAAAATAAATAAACAGTGCAAGCTTTATCATGAAATCCTGTTTTTACTTTAAAGACTGAAATAATATGTTAATTAAAGTTAACTCAGCTGAAAAATTGTAAAAAGACAGTTATTGGATCTCAGGAATATTTAACTCAAATTTATTTAAAGAAGAGTTACAGCCTTTAGTTCAACTTTATTCTAATCACAGATGTACAAATCTCAAAACAAAAATTACACTTTTAAATCAAAGCTATAATAAAATAATCTGTATACAAGAAACAAAACCACATATCTAAATTGAACAATAAAAGTAGACACAATGAGTGCAAATACATCAAATGAAGAAAAATATAAAATTATAAATATAGATATTTTTGTAGAATCTGGTTCATCAGAGATTTAATTCAATTCAGTTTATTTATATAGCGCCAAGTCACAACAGAAGTCATCTTGGGGCACTGAACAGAAATATTCATATATAAAATAATAATTTGGCATTATTTATCTAAGGAGCAGACTGCTTTGAGTTTAACTCAGAACTCTCACTCTAAATGGTGAACTAAAGTTCATTAGCAGGATTTCATGATAAAACTGGCACCATTTATTTAATCTTCACTAATTTAAAAACAAAAAGAAAACATTTTTTATTCAAAAAATGTTTTTAAAAATCGTTTCCACCTTCTGTCTGACCCGTCCCTGTCTGCCTGGATCGGGGCTATTTATTTATAAGACTGAGCTGAATACAGCTCCTCAGACTGAACAAGTCATTTTGGAAGAAATAATAAATGTTTCTCTCTTATTATTATTATTATTTATTTATTTTTTATTTATTTATTTTTATTTATTTATTTTTTTTAATGTCCAGAGGACCAGACCTCACTTTTTAGATGTTTCTACCTGGATTGTTGAGCATGCATCAGGATACTGTATCTACCGGTATATTTAAAATTATATATAGAGAATACCGGTATAATGTTTTTGTAGAATCTGGTTCATCGGATTTAATTCAGTTCCGTTTATTTATAAAGCACCAAGTCACAACAGAAGTCATCTCAGGGCACTGAACAGAAATATTCATATACAGTATAAAATAATAATTTAACATTATTTATCTGAGGAGCAGACTGCTTTGAGTTTAACTCCTCACAGAACTCTCATTAGCAAGACTTGGATTCTGGACACACCTCCAGAATCGGTCCTAAAGTGCCGGTGCAAATCCAGGCTGAGCTGAGCCATGCTGTGCAGGACTGAGCAGAGTTGGGGCTGATTAGAATCGGTGCAAATGGGGCAATAAAGACAAACAAGACAAACAACCATTCGCTCTCTCACCTAGGGACAATTTAGAGTTGCCAATCTGCCTAACATACATGTTCTTGGTCTGTGGGAAGAAAACACGCATGCACGGAGAGAACATGCAAACTCTACCCAGAAAGGTCTCCAGACTGTGATTTGAACCAGGGTAACCTGTTTGATGAGAGGCAGCAGCTCTACCGGTTGTGCCATGTTGCTGCTGTTTTTTTTTAATACTATTTTATTTTATTTGTTCTTCTCAATTTGTATGATTGTTTACTGATGTGTTTGTTGTCCACTGTTGTCATCACTCTTTGTTTAAATCAGGTCTTTCTTGTAAATGAGTCCCCGAGGCTCATTGGGATTAACCTGTATAAATAAAGGTTGAATGAATCAAAACATCATGGTGCACAATCATATTGCAATAAATCACAGACGTAACCAAATGCCAAAAATATATTTGTCAATCAAATGGATCCATATTATGATGAAACTAGCACTTTGAGATTTTCATTAATGAAAAGTGCGTTATAAGTTGAATTCATTATTATTATTATTATTAATTTGCACAGTTGATTTGGAAAAATATCGTGGAAATGTTAAAGAAACTCTAGTTTGTGTTAGTGAAACTCCATCAAAAATATACAAATCTTTACATACAGACTGGAAACAATATTTACATATAGGAACTTGATAAAATGACTGAGCTTTTTCCCTGCTTTAAATAGTGGGGGGTGGGGGGTTTACTTCTTGGATTAAAGGCAGCTGTGTTTTGACTCAAAAGGATCTGGATTGAAAACTTGCTTCCAACAGTTTGCAAAGAAAGTCCAATTTAATTTGACCCACTCTGTTTTAATTTCCTGTCTGCTGTGATTATGCAGTTGGGACTGAATGAATGTTGAGTTAATCTTGGACAGTTGTGCCCTTTTCATATATAAATGATGCATCTTCATTTATGTCACTTAAATCACAGAAGCCACATTTTTATCTCATTGTCTTAAAGGCATAAAGTGGCATCTGTCAGGGTATTTGGGTTGGGGGCAGTATAGGGTAGGACAAAGAAAAGCTGAATGAATCTCACTCCCACACACTTCATTCACTGGCATCAGAATTCACAACTCACAGAGAGATGAGCTCTGAATAGAGGCTGCACGCTTCTCACGCTATTAAAAATTCAACAGTCTAGCAAGGCCACGACATCGCCTACGTCACTGGAGGTACATTGAAGAGTGCAGTCACATTCCAGCGACAGCTCTGCAGCTTTACCTGCATGCCTGTCATGGCTCTTCTGCTGTCTTAACTCAACCAGACAGCCAGTTGCACCCATTCGGGGCATCAACCTTTACTCTATTCCATACTTGCAAGTTTATATCCGATTACTAAAATGATCTCTTCTGCGGCATGTTACAGAAGCAGCAGACTAGTATAACGTTTTATGCTTTCACTTGATCACTGTCTCTTTTATTTGTATGAACAGATATTCGTCATCTAATTTTGAGATGTCCACCTGTTGTAGGATGTGGACAATATTACATTGCGCAATGCTCAATATACTGAAAACTCATCTTTACCGCAGTACCAGTGAGTACAATGTCAGTATCACTAAAGACTGCTTGAACTGCAATAAAACATAGGCCATTATACAGGTACTGGTCATAAAATTAGAATATCGTGAAAAAGTTGATTTATTTCAGTAATTTCGTTCAAAAAGTGAAACTTATATTATATAGGGATGCACCGGTATAGGGATGCACCGGTCCACATTTTCTTAGTTCCGATCCCGATACTTAACTCTGGGCATCGGCCGATACCGATCCAGTTCCGATATAATCATTGCTGATTTTATGAGGTTGTAATAAGGAATTTCTTGAACGGAGAGCGCGTATGTTACACCATATTCTATGACTACCCTCTTAACATTGTGCAAGTTAAACCCAATGAAGACACTCTGAGCCTCACAACAGGAAACACCCAAACTTTAAAAGCACACAAGAGACAGGTCTATATCACAGACTTCCATCTCACACATGGTGCGGCTGGAACACTAACATACCGCTAAGCATTAGAAGGAGGAGGATGTCTGGTGATTTTCAGGTGGTTTTATTGCCTCACCACATGGAACACAGCTTTCACACCAACCCAACCAAAAGTTTGTTTCTCTTCTTCTCTTTAAATGTACTCACAAACATTCAACTCACCACAAGTGCTGCCCTCTGGTGGCACAAAATTGTTGCTACATACAAAGTGTAACCTTGATGTTTTGGATATCTCCAAGTTTAAATACAGACTAAAGATCAAAGTATTGCTTATAAACCAAACATAAAATAAACCAAACATATTGAGGGGTGTCCATATTTCACAAATAGCATTGAAATTTAACCTTTGTCATATGTATTTCAAATACCATGTATTCATGTTCTGCATTTTTTTTTTCCCCTTTTTTCGGCTTATCCCTTCATCAGGGTTCGCCACGGCGAACTAGTTGCACGAAGACTTGTCAATTGTTTTTACGCCGGAGGCCCTTTCTGACACAAGCACAGACCACTGAGCTACCACAGCCCTCTGTGTGGAGCAGAGTGCTGCTATGTAGGGTTCTCGGGAGAGCAGATGGTGTGGGTTAAGAGCCTTGCTCAAGGGCCCAGAGTGGGGCAGATGAGGGTGGAGACGGGTGTGACTGCTTCACTTATCCCACCCACATTTTTGATGTTGTCTGTACCGGGACTTGAACCGTCGATCTTTCGATCACAGGCTCACCTTCTTAACCTCTGCGCCACCACTCCCACATTCATGTTCTGCATGCTAGTAACATATTTAATCAATCCAACAGAATCTCACTGGCTTTGGTGTTCACAGCTGGTTTAGATCTTGATGACCAAAAAGAAATCAGAATAAGCTTTATTATCATTGCACCGAGGTACTATGTGTGATAGATGAAGCTTATTGTCCTTGGTTACTCATGATCCAGGAGAAATTTGATAGTCAGCCCATTTCCAAGGCTGGCGGGGAGTCAGATTCAGATAAGCTTGATTGTTGATTTTCTTCAGGCAGACAGATTTTTTTCTTAAGCCTCGAGTCCATCTGGACGATCTGTTTCCAAAATGGCCTAATTGTGGGAATCCATTCCACTGATCCATGCTATGAGTCTCCCCCAAGGTCGAGCCCACCACGCTGACGAGTCCCAGAAGCCGCAGGTGGCCTGCAATTCTCATAAAGCGCCTCCAACTTATGGTTTAGCTTGTAAATCAGCTGATTTTGCGAGGTCACGGCACAAATCAAACCTTCACACTGGCTTGGAAGCTTTGTCATGGTAAATGTAAATGGTAAATGGAGCTTACTTATATAGTGCTTTCCAACCCCCTTTGAGGGGCCACAAAGCGCTTCACAGTACCAACCATCCACCCATTCATACACACATTCATACACCGGTAGCGATAGACTGCCTTGCAAGGCGCTGCCTGTCCTACCGGGAGCAACTCGGGGTTAAGTGTCTTGCCCAGGGACACAACGACACATGGTGTGGGAACTCGGGATTCGAACCTCCAACCTTCGGATCGGGGGATGACTGCCATTACCACTATGCCATGGCCGCCCCGTCATGGCCGAAACAGCTGCCGATGCCTTCTTCAATTGTCGATAAAACAGAGCCACGCCGATGCCAAAAAGCAGAGCCCCTGCCATCATAATTCCAATTATGTAAACATCTTCAACATCCTCCTGAGACAGGACTGTGAGACACATCACCTGCCACACTCCCCACGAGTCCATGACGTATCCCGCAGTGTGCGTCTCAGCTGGACACGCTGGTTCCCCAGGACCTTGTCGTTTTGTTGAAAAAATCTTGTCAATAGAGTTGATCGTCCATGATACCAGATCATAATCTGCCTCATAAGCAAAGCGTCGCCATCGTAATCCAATTTAATCCAGATTCTTCACATTCCCTCAGAGCATACAGAGAGCGAGACGTCACCGTTCCATCGAATCCATGGCGTATCTCTCGTTTCGTCTGCGGAGATGGGCAGGCTCCCCGTGCCTTGCTTTTTGTTGAAATCTTTCAGTAGAGTTGAATACCCATACCACCCAATTCATCTTAATCTTCGTTCGAGGTGCTTTATGAGTCAGAGTCAGAGAGTCTTTATTGTCATTTGCACCGCATGTGGTACATGTGATGAAAACGAGATTATGTACACGGGGTCCCAGTTACATCCAACAACAAATGCAAGAGAAAAACAGTAATAACATCTAGAATTAACTAAGAAAAACATCAACTAGTAATACACTAAGCCTAATATAGTGGAAATAAACAGCAGCACGAACATGAGTTTGTATGAGCAGATGGTCACAGATGAACACAGCAACAAGAAAACAGATCAGCATCAGCATGATGTGATATTTTGCAGTGTTTATTTTATTTTATTTTTATTTATTCATGAGTCTAACAGCCTCAGGGTAGAAGCTGTTCCTCAGTCTAGTGGTTCTACATTTGATGCTCCTCAACCTCCGTCCTGAGGGGAGTGGGGCAAAGAGTGAAATGAGAGCTGCAGACAAGACAAAAAGGTTTAATATCTAATGATTATTCAAGATGTTTTAACACTTGATTGAGTGGTTTCCAATAACTTGTGTCACAGATTTATTTTTTAAAAATGTAAGCACGGTTTGCTGTGCTATCCACAAACTCTGGTGTAAGCTCTATTGTGCAAAGAAAGAAGCCATTTGTGAAACCAAACTAGAAATGGTGCCGTCTTCTCTGTGCTAAAGCTCACTTAACATTAAAGTGAAAAAATGTGTTGTGGTTATACAAACCACTTCCTCCGTACTAAAGAGAAGATGGAAAAGCTGGTTTGTTATTAGCACACAGTTCAAACGCCTCTCTGATTGTATGGATTTCTATAAGTGTTAACAAAGAGTGATGGACAGTCAAAAGGAAAAAAGTAGTGAAAACAAAACAGCTAGATTATAAAATGTAAATTGCCTTTTTATTGTTTGTTTTTTTGTGGTTTACTGTATTTACATTTTCAGAAAATATACAATATTTTCTTGAAACATTTTGTCTGTTTATATGTTTTATTGCTATTAAAATAGAAGTTTATTTGACTTGTAAATAAAAAAAATTTTTGTTGTTTTCCCCGTCTAGAGTGTCAGAAGACCTGCAGAGCATCTTCTCAAGCCGTGCCCAAATCAGGCGAGAACAGCTGGATCTGGAGAGGAAACTGAAGGCAAATGAGCTGCGCCAGCGCTACAGTGAGGAGGACTACCTGCAGGTCCAATATTTCTGTGCCAAAGAGAAGACGGACAAGGTAGTTAATGCCACATGGTCTGTTTTTCCATCATCCCTGCAGGAAAAAGAATGCTGAGTTGTCATTTCTCTTGTATTCTACATTGGCTTAGCTTCTCTGTTTACTTCAAGGTTCTTTGTCGTTCGTACCACATGTGGTACATAAGATGGAATTAAATTATGTACTCTGTTTCAGTTACATCAAACAACCGCAAAAATATAAAGTACATAAAGAAACGGTATATAAGGATCCAAGATATACACTCGACAATAATAATATAATACGGTGTATTAAACAGCAGCCTGAACATGAGTCTGTTGTGAGGAGATGGCTATGAATACAGCAGTTTATGGGTAAGAAATCAGCAGCCCAGCACTACAGGATACAGACACTGTTCATCAGTTCCAGACTCTTTGGGCTGTTTGAATGTCAATGTTGGTCCTAGTTGTACAAATCATTTGACTTACAAATTGGTGTGCACTGATTGCAGTTTTCTGTCCGATCAGCGATTTCTAAAATATCTGACCTGCCAATTCCAATTTTGTTTTACAAGCGACACTGTCAGGTGTTATAAAATCACAATGCACCTTCAATTTTCCAATCTTATTTTTTTGAAAAACATACCCTTGAACAATATCCTAGAAACAATACAAACTTGTTTTAACTGGCCATGAGGTAGTGTTCTGAAATATAAATGAAGTTCAGACAATTGTTGTTAAAACAAACAAACTAAAAAAAAAAATTGTTAAAAAGGTTTCTCATGCAAGTATCGGCCGATTTCCCAAAATTACGGAAATCGGGGCCGATAAATCTGCTGGCCGATTCATCGGTGCACCCCTACTTATAAAGGTGATTTTTAAACTGGTGGTTTTGAACTGTCAACATCTATTGATTGTAGTTTTCTTTTCTTTTTTTCTTTTTGATAAATGCAAATGCTTGTTTTCAATTACCATGTGACGTGTGCTGCTGACCACTTGACCAGGTCACCCTTGTAAAAGAGATCTCGATCTCAACGGGCTCTACCTGGTAAAATAAAGGTGATTGATTGATTGATTTTAAATCATTAAATGCCTAGCTTTGCTGAATAGTCCACTGTAATCCAACTACCGTACTCCATTTTTAATCTTTAATAGAAAACACTAATCACAAGACAAAATGTTTCAGCATAAAAATCTCTCATCACTGTGTTTCAGCTTGCAGTTACAACTATTTTGATTGCATACACTGTCCATTCATGATATAATTTAAAGTATCTGTCATTTACCCATTCATACAGCACTCTACTAGATCTCTACAAAGCTAACTGAACAAATCATTCTAAATGGACTAATCCATGCTCTATCACATTCATACACCGATGGGACACAAATCAGAGGCAATGAGGGGTACAGTGTCTTGCCCAGGGACACTTGGGCATGTGACTGCTGGTGGACTGGAACCCCCAACTTTTGCATTGGAAGACTGCTCTAACCACTCAGCCACCCATCTATCTGATCTGGATGGATCTGATCTTTCTTAGATAGAGAACTTTACTAATTGGCATTTCTATGTATGTGAATGTTCCTGTAAAGTGTCCTGAGACAACTTTGTTGTGATTTGGTTCTATATAAATAAACTGAATTTAATTTAATTTATCTAATAGTATTACAGGTATAAAATTGACGCTGCTTTCAACAAATAAAAAGAACCAGGGTTGTAATTTTATCAGAGCAGCACAGGGCGGGTTGTGCCATCTAGTTCATGGCAGGTGTGCCATGCACAGTGTTCCCAACTTGGAGAGAGACTGCAAGTGAGCATTAATCAGTGTTTGCTGGATTATTTTCCACCTCGCTACACTAGCCACAGACGATGACACGTAATACATTTTTAAACGTCTACGTATCAAGCGTATGTGTTGTGACCGCACAATGTGTGACCAATTCACTGCAGCTGTGGGAGATACCAGAACTGATACACTGTTACCCTCACCCCCTGCTCCCACATCGCGCTCCGACCTCCCCAGGACTTTTGTATCTAAAGTCTAACTTGGTATTAAATATTGATGTGTTCAGTGCATTGTCATCGTCATACAGACATGCAACCTGCTCGTGTGACTAAACTCTGGCTCTGAGAGAGAGAGTCATGGTGGGAGCGCACTCAGCCAGAGTGTGCTCACTGTGAGAGAGGAGGCTGCTTTAGTTCTTATAATTAATCAATATTAACAGTAAAAGATGAATATGTATATTCCCCCAGATTAAAGCGAAGATATGTGCCTCTGAGAGCGTCCGTTTCATGTGTATAAAAATCTTAAAAAATCAATTCTACACAGTGTTTGAACAACAACAAGGTGTTTTGGCTGTTTGCATATACAAACTGGATTCCAAAAAAGTTGGGACACTAAACAAATTGTGAATAAAAACTGAATGCAATGATGTGGAGATGCCAAATGTCAATATTTTATTCAGAATAGAACACAGATCAAAAGTTTAAACTGAGAGAATGTATCATTTTAAGGGAAAAGTTGTTTCAAAATTTCATGGCGTCAACAAATCCCAAAAAAGTTGGGACAAGTCCATTTTTACCACTGTGTGGCATCCCCCCTTCTTCTTACAACACTCAACAGACGTCTGGGGACAGAGGAGACCAGTTTCTCAAGTTTAGAAATAGGAATGCTCTCCCATTCATGTCTAATACAGGCCTCTAACTGTTCAATCGTCTTGGGCCTTCTTTGTCGCACCTTCCTCTTTATGATGCACCAAATGTTCTCTATAGGTGAAAGATCTGGACTGCAGGCTGGACATTTCAGTACCGGATCCTTCTCCTACGTAGCCATGATGTTGTGATTGCTGCAGAATGTGGTCTGGCATTATCTTGTTGAAAAATGCAGGGTCTTCCCTGAAAGAGATGACGTCTAGATGGAGCATATGTTGTTCTAGAACCTGAACATAGTTCTCTGCATTAATGGTGCCTTTCCAGACATGCAAGCTGCCCATGCCACAAGCGCTCATGCAACCCCATACCATCAGTGATGCAGGCTTCTGAACGGAGCGTTGATAACAACTTGGGCTATCCTTGTCCTCTCTGGTCCGGATGACATGGCGTCCCAGTGTTCCATAAAGAACTTCAAATCGTGACTCATCTGACACAGAACAGTCTTCCATTTTGCCACACTCCATTTTAAATGACCCCTGGCCCAGTGCAAACGTCTGAGCTTGTGGAGCTTGCTTAGAAATGGCTTCCTCTTTGCACTGTAGAGTTTCAGCTGGCAACGGCGGATGGCACGGTGGATTGTGTTCACTGACAATGCTTTCTGGAAGTATTCCTGAGCCCATTCTGTTATTTCCTTGACAGTGGCATTCCTGTTTGAGGTGCAGTGACGTTTAAGGGCCCGGAGATCACGAGCATCCAGTAGAGTTTTATGGCCTTGACCCTTACGCACAGAGATTGTTCCAGATTCTCTGAATCTTTTGATGATGTTCTGCACGGTTGATGATCTTCTTCTTCTTCTTCTTTCGGCTTTTCCCTTTTCAGGGGTCGCCACAGCGAGTCATCCTCCTCCACCTCACTCTGTCCTCTGCATCCTCTGTCCTCACTCCAACTACCTTCATGTCCTCTCTAACTGCATCCATATATCTCCTCTTTGGTCTCCCTCTTTGTCTTTTTCCTGGCAGCTGCATTTCTAACATCCTTCTACCAATATACCCACTGTCCCTCCTCTGGACATGTCCAAACCATCTCAGTCTGGCCTCCCTAACTTTATCTCCCAGTTGTTCAACATGTGCTGTACCTCTGATGATCTCATTCCTGATCTTATCCATCCTTGTCACTCCTAAGGAGAACCTCAACATCTTCATTTCTGCTACTTCCAGTTCTTTCTCCTGTCTTTTTGTCCATGTCTCTGTCTCCAGACCATACAACATAGCTGGTCTCACCACTGTCTTGTAAACTTTTCCTTTGACCTTTGCTGACACCTTTTTGTCACAAATCACTCCTGAAACTTTTCTCCATCCACTCCATCCTGCCTGGACTCTCTTTTTCACCTCTTTACCACATTCCCCATTTTCCTGGACAGTGGACCCCAAGTACTTGAAGTCCTGCACCTTTGTGACCTCTGCTCCTTGTAGCCTCACTGTTCCACTGGCCTCCCTCTCATTCACACACATGTACTCTGTCTTACTACGGCTGACTTTCATTCCTCTTCTTTCAAGTGCATACCTCCACCTCTCCAAGTTCTCTTCCACCTGTTCCCTATTCTCACCACAGATCACAATGTCATCTGCAAACATCATAGTCCATGGGGATTCCTGCCTGACCTCATCTGTTAGTCGGTCCATCACCAGAGCAAACAAGAAGGGGCTCAGAGCCGATCCTTGATGCAATCCCACCACCACCTTGAAGCTATCTGTCACTCCCACAGCACATCTCACCACTGTCCTGCTGTCCTCATACATGTCCTGTACCAGTCTAACATACCGTATTCTCCGGTGTATAATACGCACTTTTATTGCTCATTTGACTATCCTGCGTATTATACACCGAAGCGTATTATCTATGGATTTTTTCCCATATTTTTAGACCCATTTTTAGCTCTGATTCGCCGTTTTTCATTTTGGCCAAAAATGGTGTAGTACCAGTTTTGGCCGCTATGTGCGCTAATGCGCCCTGTAGTCTGTTTACCTGCAGACTGTAGCTGGAGGCGTATCCTGTTATTCGTGTATTCTATAAAACCCATCACCCCCCGCCAAATCACTGAGAGAGAGCAGGAGAAATCAACAACTACACATTCGAGAACAAAGAGAGAAAATGCCGCCAAAAAGAAATTCGTATACTGCAGAATTTAAGCTGCAGGTAGTTTTATTTTAATTAAATTCAGCTGTACATTACAAATTAAGTCATCTAGAGACTTCTTTTAATTTTGTTAGTTTAAATGTCATCAAATGAATAACCTTGTGTGTTACTTGTATAAGCATTATTGAATCCAATGTTTGATAGTCATCAAGACTGTTTAATTCAAACTGTTTAAATTCATGCTGAATAGCAAATGTTATTCCAAAATGTTATTCATGAAGGATTTCTCTTCTCAAACCTGCAGTGAAGATTCAGTGACACTGTTTATCTCATTTTAGTTTGAGCTCAGGACAATCTCCTCAGAAGAGACTTTTGTTTTTGTCCTAATTAATAATCAGATGAATAATATCTGTTTTTGCTATTATCATTAACATAGGTCCCATATGTGACGCTTTAATGACGTTGTTTTAACCAAACCAACAGGTTAACAGTGTTGTGTGTAGTGTTAAGATCAGTTTTTATCATAAAATGCTGACATCTGAAACTAACAACTTTATCTTTCTGACAATTTGTAATGTTTGATTCAAATTAAAAGTAATAAAAGTATTACTGTCCCTTCAGGAATAACTCCCAAAAAGTTCATTACTGAGAGCGATCAGAGAAGTGTTTCTGAGGTCACGGTTGTATCACTATAGTTTCAATGGGTTTGGCGCCATCTAGTGGCCATAAAAAAGACTGTCACGGCAGCGCGTATTATACACCGAAGCGTATTATCTACGGGTTTTTCTGATTTATTTCCAAAAATTGGCCAAAGCGTATTATACACCGGAGCGTATTATACACCGGAGAATACGGTACTTATCTGCCACTCCAGATTTCCTCATGCAATACCACACCTCCTCTCTTGGCACCCTGTCATATGCTTTTTCTAAATCCACAAACACACAATGGAGTTCTTTCTGACCCTCTCTGTACTTCTCTATCAACATCCTCAAAGCAAAGATGCATCTGTGGTGCTCTTTCTTGGCATGAAACCATACTGCTGCTCACAGATAGTCACCTCTTGTCTAAGTCTTCCTTCCACAACTCTCTCCCAGATCTTCATCGTGTGGCTCATCAACTTAATTCCCCTGTAGTTGCTACAACTCTGTACATCACCCTTGTTCTTAAAAATGGGAACCAGCACACTTCTTCTCCATTCTTCAGGCATTTTCTCACCCTCAAATATTCCATTAAATATTTGAGTCAAAAACCTCACTGCCATCTCTCCAAGACATTTCCAAACCTCCACTGGTATGTCATCAGGTCCTACTGCCTTCCCCTTCTTCATTCTTTTCAGAGCTTTCCGGACTTCACCCTCACTAATCTTTCCCACTTCCTGGTCCACAGTTTCTATGACCTCCACTCTTCTTTCTCTTTCATTCTCTTCATTCATTAGCTCCTCAAAGTAATCCTTCCATCTTCCCATCACACTCTCCTCACTTGTTAGAACATTCCCATTCCCATCTTTAATAAGCCTAACCTGCTGCACATCCTTTCCAGCCTGATCCCTCTGTCTTGCCAATCGGTACAAGTCCTTCTCGCCCTCTTTAGTGTCCAGTCTCCCATATAACTCATTGTACGCCCTCTGCTTTGCCTTAGCTACTTCCCTCTTTGCTCTATGTCCCATCTCCTTATATTCCTGTCTCCGCTCTTCAGTCCTCTCACAGTCATATTTCTTCTTGGCTAATCTCTTTCTTTGAATGGCATCCTGCACTTCACTATTCCACCACCAGGTTTCCTTATCATCCATTCTCTGTCCAGATGACACACCAAGTACCTTCCTACCTGTCTCTCTAATTACAGTATTTTCTGATGTATAGGTCGCACCTGTGTATAGGTCGCATTGTCCAATTATCACCAATAGATTGGAAAAATCCCTAGATAGGTCACACTGGTGTATAGGTCGCACCTACGTTTAGCTCTGCTGCAAATGTCTGCCACAGGAGCGCACAGCAAGGCTTTTAAGAAGATTAACACTTAAAAACAATTATTTGTTTGATAAAAATTATAGCAAATATGTGTCTGAGCTGAACTTTTCCTTAATAAATGAACGTAATTGTGAAATGAGCTGGATTTAAACATTTGTTTCACCGAAAGTGATAACAAGCCATATATAGGTCGCACCTGAGTATAGGTGTTACAGGTCCCGAGTGTCAGGACTGCTGCAACAGTGATGACACACCATCTGAAGAATAATAAAATTAGGAGTCAAAGATGACGACCATTGTTTTGCCGTTTAGCTCCAGAAAGCATGTTTATTTATAGGATTTGTTAACAAACCAATATTTTACAGTGTACCTGTATGGTATTAATGATTTACAAACCCGGTTTCCTTCTTTTACCAGTGTTACAGTAATTAACCTTTTCACATTTTCACCCTTCACTTAGATGAAGACAATATGTCAAATACTGCATCTAGCTCTATATTTACTTAACAAACCAATATTTTACAGTGTACCTGTATGGTATCAATGATTTACAAACCTGGTTTCCTTCTTTTACCAGTGTTACAGTAATTAACCTTTTCACATTTTCACCCTTCACTTAGATGAAGACAATATGTCAAATACTGCATCTAGCTCTATATTTACTGATAAGCATTTAAAATGTACACTGACTTTAACTGAACACCGATCAAAATAAAATGACAAGACTTACAAAACAAATGCAGAATCTAACCTTGTTCCACCTTTAACCTCAGTTCCCACACTTGGTCTGAATATCATTCAAACAAAACAAAGTGATCCTCAACCCGGAGTTAGTAAGATATCAAATCCTTCTATTCACTTTCCCGCGAGACCTTCCCAGCGCGAGCTGGCATCCTGCCAGATTTAACGTGACTATTTACTTGCAACTACTGCACAGAAACCGCCCTACAGTGATATGTGCTGTTCACATAAGAGGTAAACATCTTACATCGTAGTTGTGATGTGTTTTCACCATGTACTGACCTGAAGAATAATAAAATTAGGAGTCAAAGATGACGACCATTGTTTTGCCGTTTAGCTCCAGAAAGCATGTGAAGTCCGTCCCCAAAACCAACCTGGAAGCAACGCACCCCGCCAAAACAAAGGTTCCGCTTCGTCATCACCGCTCCTCAGAAAAACACTATAAAAATGCAGGCATATTAACTTGCCGAACCGCAAACAAAATATAACATATATTTGAAAATAGGATCCCCTGCACATGGAAATACTTTACATTCATAAGAAAACCAAATATTGTGGTGACATTTTCAGGTGCACCACACGCTCCCCAACTTAAAAGGTGGCTCCCGACACTTTAACGCCAGTGATAACATTTCACAAAATATTAACAACTTGGTTCTTGTCACAGGAACCTCACTCAAAAGAACCTTTCCCTTCAGTGTACACATCTCAGTATACCAAATTATAAGGCACTGCAAAAGGCATTGTCGTTGCATAAGGCACAGTCTGTTGAGTATAAAATTGCTCTTGTACAGGTTGCATTACCCATAATGGTGAAGCTTGTAGCCCACACAGTCCAACATGACCTATGACCCCTTGTGGCTGATAGGAGGGCTGACCCATAGTGTTGTAGGTGAATGTCTGAGGTGGTCTCCTTGCTCGAGTAGACCTCCTGAGAAATTCCTCCTGAGTTGGTACTTGCTCCTCTTGCTCAATTTCAGGTTCAACCTGTTCAGTGTCTCTTCCCAGTTCTTGTTCTCTTTGTGCATCGTCCGTTTCACCGTTTTGGACCAGTTCATTTTCAGCTGGATGCTGAAAATGTTCATCTACAGTGCTCAGTTGAGAGTCCCTCTGTTGGTCCACGGGTGTGAAAACTTGGCTCGACACTGGATGAGTTTGGGTGGCTGGTTCCTGTAATCTTGTTGACGCAGGTACTCTGAGCCAATAACGCATCCTGGAGTCACTCTCAGAATCTGATGAGTCGCTGTCTCGATTACTTTGGCTTGGAGTGACCCGGTGGCCTCTGACTCTGCTCTTGGTGGGTGCTTTATCTCTTCTGTGATCAACAGTAATGCCTCATCCTCACCTAAAGCATATCGCGCTTCCAAAAATCTCCAAACGCACTGTACTGGCTGCTTGTCAACAGATGACTGTCCTCATCTAACGCGTCTGCAGTGGGAGGAGGAGCGTGTTGGTCCTCTTCCGCTCCGGTGTTTGTTTATTTCCGGTCTCAGAAAAATGGCAGACGCAATACGAAGAATTGCCTTGTTGTACTTAATCTACAAAGCAGCAACACGCAGACGCCGTGCACAACGACGATTCTGGATTCACCCCACATGAGAGGCGTCATGAATTCAGTGAATTTCACCATCTGATGATCCAAGAGCTGCGCGCAGACGAGGAGCGCTTTCAGCTGTACTTCCGTGTCACCCGCGCCCAGTTTGACGACCTGCTGTAAGTTTCTCCTTCATGTTTACCGCGGGATTTTTTTCATCTGTTAAACGTTTCGCACGGTGCCCACCTAATTCCGTCCCGTCGTCGTGGCGTGATCACATGGCAGAGTCTCTCCTGATTGGTCCTGATTGTTTGCTGCTGAGCAGCGAGCTGAATCTAGCTGTGGAAGCACGGAATGGCGTGCTTCCACAGCAAGGCATCCGAGCAGCACAGTCGCTGCTCGGATGCGATGCTGGAGTAGAAAACAGCTGCTGCTCACTTTCGCGCTGCTTGCATGCTGTGGATGCGCCGCGACACGACCCGCTGCTCCAAGATTCGCGTCCCCATAGACTTCAATGTAAAATGGCTGTTTCGGCTGCGCGAGATGCGTGCGGTGGGGAAGTAGCATTAAAGGTAAGTCATTCACCAGGTGCAGCAGATTTCTGTGGAGGACCCTGGTATTCTGGGCATTGTTCTCAGGACATACTTTGTAGATGGGGCTGTCATTGATCTGCTCTTTGACAATGTACACAGTCTGCTCCCAATATGACCTGAGCTTTCCAGGTCCGCCCTTTTCTCTCAGGTTGCGAACTAACACTCGATCACCAGGCTCCAAGACAACTCCTCTCACATGTTGGTCATAGTGTTTCTTTCCACGAGCGCTCGATTGCTGGCTGTTGTTGTTAGCAATACGATAAGCCTCTTTCATCCTCCTTGCCCACTCTTGAACATATCCATATGGTGTTTCACTGTCCTCCTCTGTGTTGAGTCCAAACATGAGGTCCACGGGCAAGCGGGGATGCTGTCCAAACATTAAGAAATGTGGGGCAAACCCTGTGGCCTCATGTTTTGTGCAATTATATGCATGGACAACTTGGGGCAGAAAGTCTTTCCAGTTATCCTTTTCTGCCTCCTCAAGAGTTCTCAGCATTTGTAGTAGGGTGCGATTAAATCTCTCTGCAGGATTTCCCTGTGGGTGGTATGGTGTTGTACGTGAGTGACTGACACCTGACAGCTGCTGTAGTCCCCTAAACAGTGAGTTTTCAAATTCACGGCCCTGGTCGTGATGTAGTCTAGCAGGGTACCCAAAACGAGGAATAAAATCGTTGTATAGTTTCTCCGCAGCAGTTTTGGCTGACTTGTTTCTGGTCGGCCACGCCTGAGCGAACCGTGTAAAATGGTCAACTGCAACAAGGATGTATTCGTAACCACCTCTGCTCTTTTCTAGATGCATAAAGTCAATGGATACTAGCTCCATGGGTGCACTGGAACTGATGCTCCCCATGGGTGCCCTAATGTGTGTGGTGGGTTTCTTTTGTTTTATACAGGGACATTGTCTCGTCACATAAGCTTCAATGTCCTTCTTCATAAAGGGCCAGTAGAAGCGATCTCGGGCCAGGTTGATAACTCTTTCAGCACCGAGGTGACCCATGTCCTTATGAAGGAGTTTCAGCACCAAGGGCCTGTACTCTGCAGGCAGTACAAGCTGTTTTCTACCCCCAGCTTCTCTGTAAAGTAGCTCATTCTCCATCTTAAGTTTCCCCCACTCACGCATTAACCTCCGCACTAACCCATCTGCATTTTGTCTGTCTCTGTCAGTTAGTGTGGGTTTGGTCTCTTTTAACCTGAGGAGTTCTTTAATTGTCGTGTCTTGTCTTTGTGCTCTCACTAGCTCTTCATGGCTAATGCTAGGTAAGGCTGGTGCGTCTGGCCTAGTGTCCGACCCAATGTCTTGAGCCAGGTTTAAGGCAGCTACATAGGCAACATCACTCTTCTTTGCTACCTCACTCCCTTCCCATGTTGCACAAACAATGTCTCGGCTAAGCTCCTCTGTACATTCTCCAACATAACTGTCAATGTCCAGCGGAAGGCGTGACAAAGTGTCAGCGTCCACATTAACTCTACCAGGTCGGTACTTGATGTTAAACCGGAAATCTGCAAGCTCTCCTACCCACCTATGTCCTGTCGCATTTAACTTTGCAGTGCTCATTACATATGTCAAGGGATTATTGTCGGTATACACTGTGAACTCTGGGGCATAAAATAAATAATCCCTGAACTTCTCACAAATGGCCCATTTAAGAGCTAGGAACTCTAGCTTACCGGAATGTAAACAATAGTTTTTTTCAGCTGGGGTCAGAGTTCTTGAGCCATACGCTATGATTTTTAATTTTCCCCCCTGCCTCTGATACAACACAGCCCCGAGCCCTTTCTCACATGCGTCAGTATGTAAAACAAAGGGTAGTTCGAAGTCGGGGTAGGCAAGCACAGGTGGGTCGGACAGAGTGTCAATGAGCTGCCTCAGGATGTGGTCGTGCTCACCTGTCCAGCTGATAGGAGCCCTTGAGGGCAGCTGAGCACTTCGGGTTTTCTTGGGCTTGGTCTGAGTGTTTTCAGGACTCCCTTTGACTTGTAGGAGGCTGTACAAAGGTTTAGCAATCCTGGAAAAATCTTGAATGTAGGCCCGATAATAACTTAAAAACCCAAGCAGTTTTCTTAACTCACCCACGTTCGTTGGCGTCTTCTGACTGAGTGACTTGACAGCTTCATAGTCCTTGGGATCGATTCGGACCCCCTTTTCTGAAACCAGCCTACCCACATATCTGACCTCTGCTTTGAACAGTTCACATTTGGTTGGGCGAAGCTTAACCCCATGTTGCTGAAGAGCTCTGAGGACCTTGCGCAGCGCCTCAACATGTTCAGTGAACCCCTTTGAATAGCAAAGGATGTCATCCAGATATGGAATGCAACAATCATCACGCAGGGTGTCTAGCATTTCTTCCATACTGCGTTGAAAAGCGGCGGGGGCATTACTGAGACCAAAAGGAATCCTTACCCACTCATATAGCCCCCAGGGTGAGACAAAGGCAGTCATATGGCGTGAACCCTCAGCCATATACCCCTGGTGGTAAGCTTTACCTTGGTCCAGAATGCTGAACCAGCTGTGGCCGCCCAGCGTGTCCAGGAGGTCCCGGATGCGCGGAAGCGGGTGGCGGTCAGGCACGGTCTTCTGATTCAACTGTCTGTAGTCAATGCAAAGTCTTAGCGTGCCATCCCGTTTCCTCACACACACTACAGGCGCAGCAAAGGGTGATTTCGACTTGACTATCCAGCCTTTGGCCAGTAAGTCCTGGATGTATTCTTTCACCTCTTTGTATAATGGCTTGGGGATGGATGTGTATGTGCGTTGGACTGGGATGTCGTCTGTCAGGTTAATGGTCATGTTCAAACTCGGAATATTTCCAATGTCTCCATCATCTCGGGCAAAAGCATTTGATTCCTCAAATAACATTTGCTCTACTTCCTTTTGTTGTTCTGGTGTTAGGTGGCTAATATCCACTGGAGGGTGCCAGTGGGCAGTATTAGCTGGCTCTTGGTCTTGACTAGACTTGCTCACAGAGCCAACAATACAGGTGGCGACTGGTGCTATTTCACAAGGGGTCTTGGGTTGGTCAGTCTCAACTATTTTTGCAATAGGTTCAATAGAACCCAAAACTGTTGAACTAGGTAGTGTCACACTCCGGCTGGAATAATTTGACACCTGTACTTTAATATACGGCCTCTCTGTCTTTTCTATCTGTAAAAGTCCCGCTCCAACACTAAGCTGTTCAAGGTGGACATTATCTAGTACTGGTTCAAACAACACAAGTGACTCTGTTGAGCTAATACTGTCTGGGACTCTACACTTAATGTAAGCCACCTGATTAGGATAGACTATTCCCCCTTTGAAACCTACTTTTACAGTAGCTGGCTCATGTATAGGATGTTCTTTAGCCTGGATGAAACTTACTAGGGTGCTTACAGTAGAAATGTCAGTCCCCATGGCTCTACCAATAAGCTCAATAAGTTTGTAATTTCCCCCATTGTCTTTAATGAACTCGTGGATTACATTAAAGCCTACTATGGGTCTCTCGATCTTAAGGCGGCTCACAAGGAAGGGTACACGTATCGATAGGCCTGGGTCATCGTTGCCCTCAAGGTTGACTACAACTTCCACCCATCCATCATAAGGTACTGAGTCTCCAGTGACTGCCTTCACATTAAGTTCATCATCCATCAGTTCACTTAAGGGTCTAATCTGTTGTCCGGGTAAGTATCTATTTAGCCATGCCTGATCTATAAGACTTACCCCCGCCCCCGTGTCTAATACCACCGTTACCAGGTAACCTGCCATCATACATTTCAGAAGGGACTGGCGACCTACTAGGGGAGCTACTAGACCACGTGGTGTTTCTTTGTTAGTTCCTTGCGAACATGCACCTAACGTCTCTCTGTCAGTAGTGGTTTTGGACCTTTTCTTTGGGTGGGACTGCTGAGGTTTGCCGATCAGAGGTGGTCCCCCTGCTCTGATCGTCTCCCGTTTCCCGACGGCTTAGTTTTCTTCAGGCACCCTACAGCACGATGCCCTTCTTCTCCGCAGACAAAGCAGTGGTTACAGTTCGGGTTGACTTGAGAAGCGCAGTTCTGACAGCTCTTTCTTTCTCTTTGAGATCTTCTCTCTGGTTGGGGTCTTGAGCTCCTCTGCTCTGGTGCTGGAACATGAACTGTCCTTGCTTTCAGGTTTTCCATAGCTTGTGTCAGTGCTTCCACCTGGGCGCTGAGTCTTTGAAGTGTGAAGTCATTATTAATCTGATTTACTTTCACGTCGTCCATTGTTTGCTCTTTCAACTCACTGTTTGTTGTGTGTGCATGACTCACTTTGATGGTAGTACTACGGCCAAGTCGACGCTTCCGCTCGCTTTCCTCCGCCGTGGTCTTTATTACTTGGCGAAGCAGTGCCTCATCACTGACAGTGGGGTCACCCAGGAGGGTCTTGAGGTCTCTGCGAACACTGTCGTACTTCTCCCCTATGCCCTGGCAAATAGTGTTGAGAAAGACACACTGAATTGTGGATATATCGTACTTAACGACTGAGTCTGGTTGTCTGAGTGAGAACCGGATCTTTTGTTTCAGTCCAATCATTCTATATAAAAACTGCTGAGGCGTCTCATTTTCAAACTGCTTAGCACACATTAAATCTTGAAAGAGCTCTGTGCTGCTTTTCTCACCTAAATGAGACTGCAGGAAACTTTTAAGCTCAGAAACTGTGAGATCGTCTTTTATTGTTAACATATCTCTGAAGTTACCTGGTTTAATAAGACGTAGCACTCCTCTAATCACCTCATTTGGAGTGTGATTCTCCCTGAGACCCTCATCTATCTGTTTACAGATATTGTTGTACCCAATTTCTGATGTCGTGTCACTAATCATCCCACCATGCACTTTGAATTCTCTACGGGACAGCAGTGGTAAATCTTTCATGGCTATCATACTCTCACCAGTGTAACTTGGAACGTTCTCTGAATGAGGGACAGACCACTGGGGTGGGCACAGAGGTTGATGGGGTTGGAGGGTCGGGACAAGTGGGTCCCCTGTAGCTGGTGGAACTGATGCCCAGGTTACCTGCTGGTTGCGAGATTGGCTGGTGTGAGGTGGTGTTGGACTCAGTCCCTGTGGGTCTGCGCCGCCATCGCCGCCTTGTGGCTGAACACGGGGAATGGCCTGCTCACTTGTACTTGCTTCAGCTTCAAAAGACACTGTAGTTTGTCCACGATTCACCATAGTCTCATCTATGATACATTCTAGTCCTTTTAATAATGGCAAACCCTGGTCCTCCCGACCCAGGATTGTTGAACATGACAGGTAGGTAGTCAAATATTCAACACAACTTTCTTCATCGTCTTGAATCAACTTACTAGAGTCCAGTCCTTCAACGTCTCCAAGAGAAGTTGCGATGAGGTGGGCTTCACTACCTGTTAGCTGGTGTAACTTCTTCTTGATGCTCCAAAGAAGTTGTTTTCTCTCACCGGAAGACATCTTGCTGATCTCGGCCGCTTGAGTCCACAGTGCTGCACTCTGTAGGCGGGTACACCCTTTTCACTGGTTACCGGCCTCACCTCTGCACACTGGGTCACTCCTGGCACTGAGAACGTGTAGCACGAGAGGTCCTGGTGGTCGGTATCATTGGATCAGCTGTAGCCCATGGATGTGTGGCGTGCTGATCCCGGACGAGCCCCCACAATCTGTTACAGGTCCCAAGTGTCAGGACTGCTGCAACAGTGATGACACACCATCTGAAGAATAATAAAATTAGGAGTCAAAGATGACGACCATTGTTTTGCCGTTTAGCTCCAGAAAGCATGTGAAGTCCGTCCCCAAAACCAACCTGGAAGCAACGCACCCCGCCAAAACAAAGGTTCCGCTTCGTCATCACCGCTCCTCAGAAAAACACTATAAAAATGCAGGCATATTAAATTGCCGAACCGCAAACAAAATATAACATATATTTGAAAATAGGATCCCCTGCACATGGAAATACTTTACATTCATAAGAAAACCAAATATTGTGGTGACATTTTCAGGTGCACCACAAAAATCTATGATTTTTTTGCACGAGTCCGATCCTCTATGCCACCTGTCAATCACTCCAGCACTGACCAATCAGCAACCTCAATTTGTCCCGAAGGTAAACGCCCCTTACCTGCAGGAGTTGCACCTCCTTGTCGAGGTTTTGCGTTACGAACACTTTGCGTTTGTAGAGATTTGATGAAAAATTGTCAGATAAAAAAAGCCTTGTCAGAGGAAATCATGTGATTCAGACACGTGTTACGCTGCACGTTTAGAGGGTGGAGTACAGTTTGTTACATTTCCAAACTGAGTCTGGAAAAATGCAAAAGATGGCCGACCTCATGAGTCATACTTACATTGTATGCTTAATGGTTAAATTAAAGGTTAATGCTAGCCTGGTTAAAACCAGACCCTTGTCCTTCACTTCGCTTCGGACTAGGGTCTGGACTTTCTCCATAGAGAAACGATTCTTGCTGGAGGCGTGGCCTCTGCTGATGGCTGCTCCCCCGTGGTCTGCTGAACTTGACTTCAGCTCCGCCTCCTGCTGAATTTTCTCTCGCTGCCGTTGCATATTCTGTGTTTATATGTTAATAAAATAAATAAATAAAACCATGGATCGCTGGTCCAACACACCAGAAGACCAGAAAATCTGATGGGACTCGGGCAGCAACGAACACGAGTTTAATTCTCTCGTGACAACCTGAAGCATCAGCGGAGGGAGAGGAGGAGGAGGGAGCGAGCGATAACTTGACTTTTGGCAAAAAAACAAAAGAAAACTCCAGATAAGGGATTAAGAAGGGGAAATTAATACATTTGTGTCACATATAAAACAGTCCTGCATCGCTTTGCATCGCTTTGAATGAGAACATGCGGCTGCTCGTTGGCTGCGCGCTCCCCCGTGGTCTTCTGAACTTGACTTCAGCTCCGCCTCCTGCTGAATTTTCTCTCGCTGCCTTTGGATATTCTGTGTTTATATGTTAATAAAACGTTCTAATAAAATAAAATAAAACCATGGATCGCTGGTCCAACACACCAGAAGACCAGGAAATCTGATGGGACTCTTTAATTCTCTCGTGACAACCTCAGTCATTTCCTTGTTCATTTCACTCAGCGGAGGGAGAGGAGGAGGAGGAGGGAGCGAGCGATCACTTGACTTTTGGCAAAAAAACAAAAGAAAACTCCAGATAAGGGATTAAGAAGGGGAAATTAATACATTTGTGTCACATATAAAACAGTCCTGCATCGCTTTGCATCGCTTTGAATGAGAACATGCGAATGCTCGCTGGCTGCGCGCTGGGACAGGTGGGGGCGTGGGTTAGGGGCCAAAAACTCCGCCCCTTCTGTTCTCTGATTGGTCCGGTCAAAAATCGGCCGGAGAAATCGTTGTCTATGGGAGAAATCCCAGACTGTGCAGTGAAGGGAAATGAGAATTGAGCGGAGCTGTGCAGGAAGGCGAGGGCCAGGCTAA
>JBBPBX010005385.1:40870-55697 GCA_038048925.1 Garcialebias charrua
TATATATATATATATATACATATATACATATATATATATATACAGGGAACCCCCGACCTACGAACGAGTTTGGGACCTAAGAACCGTTCGCAGGTCGATCGGTTCGCAGGTGGGGGGTGAAAATAGCGTCTCGTTCGTAGGTCGCTATTCTGTTCGTAGGTCGCGGAAATACCGCTAACGGACCGCCGCGCCCACATTTAACAGCATGACACTGACATACTGGGCTATATACATGCACAGAACTTTATTTACAAACACTTATCTAAACCATTACACCACACATGCATCCATAAACACACACAGTAACTGTACATCAGTAACTTCACATCAGAACTGCAGGAAATCAGCAGGAAATCTCATCAGCAAAATGATGTCAACAATCACACATGAGCACTTCTGAAAGTGCAGCTTTTCACATCAGAACTGCAGCAAATCAGGGATTCCCATCAGCAAAATGATGTCAACAATCACACATGAGCACTTCTGAAAGTGCAGCTTTTCACATCAGAACTGCAGCAAATCAGGGATTCCCATCAGCAAAATGATGTCAACAATCACACATGAGCACTTCTGAAAGTGCAGCTTTTCACATGCGCAGTGTCATGCCCAACAAACAACAGCCAAGGCAAAAGGCAATCCCCTCCCCCACCTCGCCGATTGCCGTTTTGTGACGCAGTTTCGCCGTAGCTCGATTATATACCTGTAATGGGGCTCGTTCGTAGGTCGTGTGCCATAGGTCGATTATATATTTTAACTTGGTTCGTTCGTAGGTCACATATTTTCTGCCGTACGTCGATGACATTATTCTACTTTAACTCGTTCGTAGGTCCCGTGGTTCGCAGGTCGGTGGAGTCGTAAGTCGGGGGTTCCCTGTATATGTTTCGACCTCTGCTTGCATAAGTTTAGTCTGTGTTTGTTATGATCCTTTAAAAGTCATATTCTTTACGGCCATACCACCTTGAACATGCCCGATCTCGGAAGCTAATCAGGGTCGGGCCTGGTTAGTACTTGGATGGAAAACCGCCTGGGTGTGAGGTGCTGTAAGATTTTGCCCTTCCCACAAACCATACCAGGGTGTGAGTTGTTGAAGCCAAGAGCCATTGTCAGTACTGGGGGGCTAAAGGTCAGATCCTAGAATTGCACCTGGACACATACACTATTCAAAAGACAGACAGACCAGACACCAAATGAAAGTCACAGTAAGATTAATCTGCTTGTGAACAATTTATCTGTTTGATGGGTTCTGGATTCCATCATACCGCTCAGAAAGTAGACAGGTTCTATGTCTCTTCATACTGATCAGGAAGTAGACAGGTTCTGTGTGTCTTCATACTGCTCAGGAAGTATACAGGTTCTGTGTGTCTTCATACTGCTCAGGAAGTAGACAGGTTCTGCATTCCATCATAGGCTACTGCTCAGAAAGTAGACAGGTTCTATGTCACTTCATACTTCTCAGGAAGTAGACAGGTCCTGTGTGTCTTCATACTGCTCAGGAAGTAGACAGGTTCTGTGTGTCTTCATACTGCTCAGGAAGTAGACAGGTTCTGTGTGTCTTCATACTGCTCAGGAAGTAGATAGGTTATGTGTGTCTTCATACAGTTCAGGAAGTAGACGGGTTCTGTGTGTCTTCATACTGCCCAGGAAGTAGACAGATTCTGTGTGTCTTCATACAGTTCAGGAATTAGACAGGTTCCGTGTGTCTTCATAGGCTACAGTTCAGGAAGTAGACAGGTTCTGTTTGTCTTCACACTGTCCAGGAAGTAGACAGGTTCTGTGTGTCTTCATACTACCCAGGAAGTAGACAGGTTCTGTGTGTCTTCTACAGTTCAGGAAGTAGACAGGTTCTGTGTGTCTTCATACTGCTCAGGAACTAGACAGGTTCTGTGTGTCTTCATACATACTGCTCAGGAAGTAGACAGGTTCTGTGTGTCTTCATACAGTTCAGGAAGTAGACAGGTTCTGTGTGTCTTCATACAGTTCAGGAAGTAGACAGGTTCTGTGTGTCTTCATACTGCTCAGGAAGTAGACAGGTTCTGTGTGTCTTCATACATACTGCTCAGGAAGTAGACAGGTTCTGTGTGTCTTCATACATACTGCTCAGGAAGTAGACAGGTTCTGTGTGTCTTCATACAGTTCAGGAAGTAGACAGGTTCTGTGTGTCTTCATACTGCTCAGGAAGTAGACAGGTTCTGTGTGTCTTCATACATACTGCTCAGGAAGTAGACAGGTTCTGTGTGTCTTCATACAGTTCAGGAAGTAGACAGGTTCTGTGTGTCTTCATACTGCTCAGGAAGTAGACAGGTTCTGTGTGTCTTCATACTGCTCAGGAAGTAGACAGGTTCTGTGTGTCTTCATACATACTGCTCAGGAAGTAGACAGGTTCTGTGTGTCTTCATACAGCTCAGGAAGTAGACAGGTTCTGTGTGTCTTCATACAGTTCAGGAAGTAGACAGGTTCTGTGTGTCTTCATACAGTTCAGGAAGTAGACAGGTTCTGTGAGTCTTCATACAGTTCAGGAAGTAGACAGGTTCTGTGTGTCTTCATACTGCTCAGGAAGTAGACAGGTTCTGTGTGTCTTCATACAGTTCAGGAAGTAGACAGGTTCTGTGAGTCTTCATACAGTTCAGGAAGTAGACAGGTTCTGTGTGTCTTCATACTGCTCAGGAAGTAGACAGGTTCTGTGTGTCTTCATACTGCTCAGGAAGTAGACAGGTTCTGTGTGTCTTCATACATGCTCAGGAAGTAGACAGGTTCTGTGAGTCTTCATACAGCTCAGGAAGTAGACAGGTTCTGTGTGTCTTCATACTGCTCAGGAAGTAGACAGGTTCTGTGTGTCTTCATACATACTGCTCAGGAAGTAGACAGGTTCTGTGTGTCTTCATACTGCTCAGGAAGTAGACAGGTTCTGTGTGTCTTCATACTGCTCAGGAAGTAGACAGGTTCTGTGTGTCTTCATACTGCTCAGGAAGTAGACAGGTTCTGTGTGTCTTCATACATACTGCTCAGGAAGTAGACAGGTTCTGTGTGTCTTCATCATACTGCTCAGGAAGTAGACAGGTTCTGTGTGTCTTCATACATACTGCTCAGGAAGTAGACAGGTTCTGTGTGTCTTCATACATACTGCTCAGGAAGTAGACAGGTTCTGTGTGTCTTCATACATACTGCTCAGGAAGTAGACAGGTTCTGTGTGTCTTCATACAGTTCAGGAAGTAGACAGGTTCTGTGTGTCTTCATACAGTTCAGGAAGTAGACAGGTTCTGTGTGTCTTCATACAGTTCAGGAAGTAGACAGGTTCTGTGTGTCTTCATACAGTTCAGGAAGTAGACAGGTTCTGTGAGTCTTCATACAGTTCAGGAAGTAGACAGGTTCTGTGTGTCTTCATACTGTTCAGGAAGTAGACAGGTTCTGTGTGTCTTCATACATACTGCTCAGGAAGTAGACAGGTTCTGTGTGTCTTCATACAGTTCAGGAAGTAGACAGGTTCTGTGAGTCTTCATACAGTTCAGGAAGTAGACAGGTTCTGTGTGTCTTCATACATACTGCTCAGGAAGTAGACAGGTTCTGTGTGTCTTCATACAGTTCAGGAAGTAGACAGGTTCTGTGTGTCTTCATACAGTTCAGGAAGTAGACAGGTTCTGTGAGTCTTCATACAGTTCAGGAAGTAGACAGGTTCTGTGTGTCTTCATACAGTTCAGGAAGTAGACAGGTTCTGTGTGTCTTCATACAGTTCAGGAAGTAGACAGGTTCTGTGAGTCTTCATACAGTTCAGGAAGTAGACAGGTTCTGTGTGTCTTCATACATACTGCTCAGGAAGTAGACAGGTTCTGTGTGTCTTCATACAGTTCAGGAAGTAGACAGGTTCTGTGTGTCTTCATACATGCTCAGGAAGTAGACAGGTTCTGTGTGTCTTCATACAGTTCAGGAAGTAGACAGGTTCTGTGAGTCTTCATACAGTTCAGGAAGTAGACAGGTTCTGTGTGTCTTCATACATACAGTTCAGGAAGTAGACAGGTTCTGTGTGTCTTCATACAGTTCAGGAAGTAGACAGGTTCTGTGTGTCTTCATACAGTTCAGGAAGTAGACAGGTTCTGTGTGTCTTCATACAGTTCAGGAAGTAGACAGGTTCTGTGAGTCTTCATACAGTTCAGGAAGTAGACAGGTTCTGTGTGTCTTCATACAGTTCAGGAAGTAGACAGGTTCTGTGTGTCTTCATACAGTTCAGGAAGTAGACAGGTTCTGTGTGTCTTCATACTGCTCAGGAAGTAGACAGGTTCTGTGTGTCTTCATACAGTTCAGGAAGTAGACAGGTTCTGTGTGTCTTCATACAGTTCAGGAAGTAGACAGGTTCTGTGTGTCTTCATACAGTTCAGGAAGTAGACAGGTTCTGTGAGTCTTCATACAGTTCAGGAAGTAGACAGGTTCTGTGTGTCTTCATACTGCTCAGGAAGTAGACAGGTTCTGTGTGTCTTCATACATACTGCTCAGGAAGTAGACAGGTTCTGTGTGTCTTCATACATACTGCTCAGGAAGTAGACAGGTTCTGTGTGTCTTCATACATACTGCTCAGGAAGTAGACAGGTTCTGTGTGTCTTCATACAGTTCAGGAAGTAGACAGGTTCTGTGTGTCTTCATACATACTGCCCAGGAAGTAGACAGGTTCTTTGTGTCTTCATACACACTGCTCAGGAAGTAGACAGGTTCTGTGTGTCTTCATACTGCTCAGGAAGTAGACAGGTTCTGTGTGCCATATTGACCATAGTTATAATTGGAGGATAAAGGGTGAAACGTGTCATCACAGCTGTGAAGTACGGAGGTGGCAGCATCATGTTTTGGGGTTGAAGGGACTGATCATTAAGAACGTTATGTATAAAATATTGAAGTACGGTAGCATCTGAAGACATCAGTAGCCGTGTTTCCATCAGGGTTTCTTGATGCACATTTTGAAGTATCGCATCAGAGAAGTTGAATGGAAACGGCACAATTTGAATTAACTTCCTCTAATTCTCAAAAAAGTTGATACGCTCGCTTGAGGTGGTTTTTGGGTTTTTCGAAACAGAGCTGATGCGCAAAACGAGAGATGGAAACAGATTTGCCGACTCAGTTCTGACGTAGCGAACATTCACGTCATGTGACTGATCAGCTGTTTCCGCTGTAACATCGCTAAAACTAGTTGGCATGACAGAATAAATACAACTTGCCCGATAGCAACACATTCCTGAAATATTCTCTCCATTTTGCCGAGATGTGTGGTTCGGTTCCTGTTTTCAACCGCTACTTCCTGTTTACTGTAGACGTGCGTAACGCTGACGTCTGACGTAATGACGCTTTGCGTGGCCTGGTGGATTCGCTTCAAGCCAGTTGATGGAAACACTTCTGATTCGCATTAGATTTTATTTACATTTTTGCGAATTTTCAAAAATTTTCTCAAAATTCAAATTGAAAATAGATGGAAACACGGTTAGTGTGTCTTCAAATGGACAATGTCCTCAGCATCTTGCCACATCTGTTACAAAATGGATAAAGGACAACCGTCCATGTTTGGGTGCAGCTGTCACAAAGATCTCAGTCCCATTTTAAACCTGTGGGCGGAGCTGAAGGTGGCCTACACACCTGATCCAGGTCCACCTGGTTCTGGCAGGAGGAACGTGACGAAATCAGAGCAAACTGCTGGAAGGTGTTTGTGGAGTCAGACCGTTTTCAAGGCAGCGCTACCAAATTATCACGGACAGAAACTTCTGAATAAAGTAAAAGTTTACTCTCGTCCATCGTGCGTTCACCTAACAGAAATAATGAATCGCTGATTTAATGCACGAAGGTTTAGCCCCATCAGTTGGGTTTTTTCTTCCCCGTATGTAAACATCTGGTTTCAACTGTCTGTTGGCCAAAGAGATCTTATGACCCCTCCAGAGAGATCTGGATCTCTTCCTAGGGTGCCATGTTCCGAAGGCCTCCAAAGGGAGGCGTCCAGGAGGCATCTTGATCAGACGAACCTCCTCAGCTGACTTGATTTGATGCAGAGGAACAGCAGCTCTACTCCGAGCTCCTCCCGGATGACGGAGCTCCTCCCCCTCTCTAAGGCTGAGCCCCCACCAACACCACCACCACCCTATGAAGGAAGCTCATTTCAGCTGCTTGCATCCAGGATCTGGTTCACCTGTGGCCATGATTCTAACGTCGTGACCACAGGTGAAGGTTGGAACAAAGACAGATTTTACATAAAATATGTCTCCCTTAAATCGTAGACTGTTCAAGAACTCTGGCTCAATCATCAGGTACCAAATCTAATAATTCTGTCAGGTCATCTGGACAGTTTCTTTTATAGACGTTTTGCCCTCTATCCGGAGGGCTTCGTCAGTCAGAGGAGTTCCAGTAAACCGTTTCCCCAACAAGCAGTAAACACCTTAAGTGTACCAACCAGTTTTCTGGAGCCAAGATGGTTCCTGGGGGCCGTCATGTCCCTTGTCGACTCCTCCCAGGCAGGCAGCCACAGCCGAAGTGGTTCAAGACAACAACGTTCATGCTCAGTCATCCACGTACCAAATCCAATAATTCTCATTCAGATCATCTGGACAGTTTCTGAGTTTGTGAGGACGGCCTGCTCTGCGTAGATTTACACATTTTCCACATTCCTTCCAGTTCTTGATGATGGATCTAACTCTGGGGATGTTTAGAACCTTGGAAATCCTGTTGTGTTTTTCTCTGACCTGCCCTTTCAATAATCTTTTCTTTGAGTTGAATAAGGACCGTCACTGTGAAGGGGGTGAATATTGATGCAGTTTACATTATTTAACTGGTATTTATTTGTAGAAATGTGACAACTTTGACATTGACAAAGTTCAATTTGAAAGTCTTTTGTAAAGAGTGAGTCCATATTGACCATGACTACTTTATGATAGCAATAAAAAGTATATAACTTTCAGGGTGTGAATACTTTAATACGTTCTGTAAATACGACAACCGCACAATAAAACTCCTGAAATACTGGAGTGGTTTTTGGTTTTGGTGTTCCCCCCAGGACCAACCGAGGCCCCCATCTGTTCCTTCTGGAGGATGCTTTGTTCCGGACATTTGTATCAGTGAAGTGTTTGGTGTTCACAGTGGAAAATGTGCAGATCTGGATCAGTCAATTCAGATTAGAAGGCCACCAGGGTCTGGATTGGTCAGAGTGAAACTCGACTGATATCATGTGGTAAAGGGTGTCCAAAGTTTAGTTCCCTCCATTAGAGAAAAATGTGATGCGTAGAAAAGACAAGAAACCTTTTGTCTTGCAGCGTCTCTGGGACGGCTTCTTTAAGCATCGTGAAGGTTGCTTGAATGAGGACAGTTTGTTTGTGACCCCCGCACCCCCCTTACAACCACAACAAGCCGAGTTTCCATTTTAATTTCAGCGTCAGATGTCAAACAGACCGACGCCAACATCACAACTCAAGTGTCAGCTTCCATGACCTTACAAGTTTGGGCGTCGACATTTTCCGAACTAACGGAACGCCGGTTTTCCGAGTGGAGGTGGTCGCCTTCTGTTTTCAATTCAAGCCTTCATAAGTTTTTTTTATCCCGTTGTTTTAAACCGTTTTTGACTCGTTAGATGAACTTCACTGAGAGCAGTTGAGGGTTTAAAAGACACAGTTTGGGTTTAGCGACTTCCTGATGGAGGCTGATTGTTGGCAGCAGTCTCTGGACGAAGGTGTCCTTTAAATAGCGTCATGGTGTGATGGTTTTAAACGTCCCTCTCTGAGACAGTGGAGTTTCCGTTTGGCTGTGAACGCCCCGTCCTGACTGACTGAGCTCACTTCTGACAGATTTCTATTTCAAGAGTCTCGATGTGAGCCGCGTTTCCTTTACGTGAGCTGGGCGGGCTGAAACTTCTGGCATGTGTACCAACCGTGTATGGAGGGGTTTTATCTTCACGCACCCACTTTTAAAGTAGAATCTAAATGTTTTGCTTCTGCTTTGTGTTGGCTTTACAAAGTTCTGATGCCTGAGTTTGTGGAGGCAATGTTGTTTTCTTAAGACATCAGATCGTTTTTAAGGGTTCTGGTTGATTGAAGCACCATTATTCCATCTTGAATTCTGAAAACCTATTTAAAAAAGAAAACACCCAAATGTGCGACTCAGTCAGGAAGTGTGCCATGACTTTTGGTAGCAGTTCTTCATACAGAATTTGGAAAGAAGAGCTCTTTAAAATATATTTATCCCAATAAACAACAATAGGTTTTTATTGGAGCAAGTTCTGCAGCTCAAACACATGTAACAGTAAAAACATCATTCAAAGTGTGAAAGAGTTGCAGAAAGTTGGACTTTATGTGCCTGAAGTGGCATTTTAACATCTTTAACAGTTTTTACACAGGTGCAGTTTAATGATTTGACAGAACTTTCCCGTTAAAGTTTTCAAATACAGGTAGTCCCCGACTTACGAACGAGTTCCGTTCCTACGCACCGTTCGTAACTCGAAAATTCGGAAGTCGGAACGCATTACACGTGGCGTTCGTAAGTCCGGATTTTTGGTCGTAAGTCGGAAAATGTAGGCTAACGCTGCGCCGCACACCCGTTTATCAACATGAGACTGAACAAGCGTACATACTGGTTCATAAACATGCACAGAACTTTATTTACAAACGGTTAGCTAACACACTTTCATCTAAAAACACATACCAGTGCTGTATTTACTGTACAACAGTACTGTTCGTAAGCGCGTTCTCGGAACGTCGTAAGTCGAGGATGTCGTAAGTCGGGGACCACCTGTAGTTTGTAAAAAAAAAAAAAAACTCCTTATTCCTGCAACACTTTTAGTAAATGAAACATCTAAACATGGTCTTTCTACTCTTCTGTCTCTCTGTGTCTCTTGCTGCTGTAGGACTTACATATTTCTCACACACACCCCCAGAATACAGAGCGTGCACACCCAAAGCTTCCACTCAGTTACATTTGAGTTCAAAGTTTTCTCCTAACCTGGAAATAAATTGTTTTTTCTTGTTTGTCCAACATGAATCGCTGCAGAAACACAAAAACCCATCGAAGTCTTGGGCTGCTCAGGCCTCACGACTTTTTAAGATCTGACCTAGTTTTCACACAGCGGCTGTTAGTCTGAGGGCTACTTTTTAGCCTCCGTTTCTGTAGGCAACAGCTGTGGGTTGCCCTTTCGCCTTTGTGCCCCGCCTTCAGAAGAAGGCGGGAATCACCGTGGCAACCAGTTCACAGATTCTGGGTGGCTGGCTTCAGCAGGAAGTCTGCCTCCCCCCCTGGTTGCCTGGCGGACATTCTGGGGATGGACTGTCAGGGGTTGTGCTGGGGTGTGGGGAGGTTCGGGGCCTGCGGATTCGCCGTGGGCGGGGCTGGCAGTGCGCTCCCCCTGGGGCTGCTGGGACTCGAGTGTCCTGTCCTGTCGGCAGGGCGCGGGATGGGCCGGATCTTGGATATCTGCTACTCTCCACCCCAGAATGAATGGGCCTACCTCCTGGGTTTGGATGTGGGCTGCCCCATGCAGAGAGCAGGTACATGTCTTGGACCTAGGGGGTATAGAGTGTGCATCGGGATTATGAATGGAACATGTCGTTATTGTTTGTCTTGTGTGACTGAGGGTGAGGATGAGGGTGGGTCTGAATGAGTATATCTGTGTATGAATGTTTAAGTGTCAGGCTGGGTTTTGGACTACCCCCTCTCTGATACTTCCGAGGCTACTTAGTGTCGCGCTCCTGCCACATGGCCCCCCCTGGTAGGTGTTCCCTTGCCTGCGGGCGTGCTTGGGGCCCTCACTATCTGGGGTTGGGCGCTTGGGCGTTTGTCGGCTCGGCCTGGTGGCTGCCTGGTGGGGCTCGTGCCCTCTGGTCCGGTCGGGTCTGGGCCCGAGGGGTGGGCGTCCCCGGTGCCCGAGCCTCGGTGACCGGCCCTGGGGCTACGTCGGCGCGGCGGGCTCCGGCGGGGGCCTGTGAATTTGTCGCGGGCGACACCGGGGGGTCATTGTATGTGGTCGCTGGTAGGGGTTCGTCCAGTTCTTCCCCTTGGTAGGATCTGGGGAGTGGGCTAGTGGCTCGTCCTGTTCGGGCAGTCCTGGGGACTCTGGGCTCGGGGTCCTTCCTGGGGTCTTGGGCTTTGATCGCTCCTTCGTCTGCCTCGGGCTTTGGGGGGACGGATCTCTGATGCTTCACAGTCGCTACTAAATGTTCTATTGGAGGAACCTTATACACTTATGCATGCTCACAACCACACACAAATGGATGCAGGGATGTATATATATATATATATATATATATATATATATATATATATGCAGATATGTAGATGGGTATATAAATGAATATAAAAGTATATGTATGTATACTACTGTATATATATATCTGTAGATATGTAGATGGGTATATATATAAATGAATATAAAAGTATATGTATGTATACTACTGTATATATATAGTTGTAGATATGGGTATGTGTATTTATAGAATTCTACTGCAAGCTCATGAATATTATTAGTCTTTATGCATGTATGTTCCATTGTTGTGTTCTGTCATGTGCTTTGCAGGATTGTGGACGGAGGTTGGGTGTGTTTGCCTTGTGCTCTTTTGGTTGATAATTGTTGATTTGTTGCCTTACTTTCTCTTTTCTTTCTTTCTCTCTTAAAAAAAAAAAAAAAAAAAAAAAAAAAATATTGGAGTGAGAGGATGGCTAAAAGGTGTGAAGGGAGGCCATCTATAAATGGAAAAAAAAAGAAGTCTGCCTCAATAAATCCTGTCGTATAAAACATTTGTTCTCCAGTTAGGCCTTTTTTAAATTTAGGGAAAGTTAATTAAGAAGAACGGCAAAAAGATCAAACAGGATTTGTTTTTAAATCTGGAGTTTCAACATAAAGCTCCGAGATACCTTTCAAAATAAGAGTCTGGCTTTGTAATAGCTCCGGTTAAAACATCAACATTACTGTTAGGCTCGTATGTGTCTCGTCTCTGTGTGTGTCTCTGTTTGTGTGTGTGTCTCTGTGTGTCTTAATATGTCTCTGTATGTCTGTGTGTGTCTCTGTATGTCTGTGTGTGTCTCTATATGTCTGTGTGTCTCTATATGTCTGTGTGTCTCTATATGTCTGTGTGTCTCTATATGTCTGTGTGTCTCTATATGTCTGTGTGTCTCTATGTCTGTGTGTGTCTATATGTCGCTGTGTGTCTCTCTGCGTGTGTCTCTGTGTGTGTCTAGATGTCTCTGTGTGTCTCTGTGTGTGTCTAGATGTCTCTGTGTGTCTCTCTGTGTGTCTATATGTCTCTGTGTGTCTCTATATATGTCTCTGTGTGTCTCTCTGTGTGTGTCTATATGTCTCTGTGTGTCTATATGTCTCTGTGTGTCTCTCTGTGTGCCTCTATGTGTCTCTGTGTGTCTCTCTGTGTGCCTCTATGTGTCTCTGTGTGTCTCTCTGTGTGTCTATATGTCTCTGTGTGTCTCTCTCTGTGTCTCTATATGTCTCTGTGTGTCTATATGTCTCTGTGTGTCTCTCTGTGTGTCTATATGTCTCTGTGTGTCTCTATATGTCTCTGTGTGTCTCTCTGTGTGTGTCTATATGTCTCTGTGTGTGTCTATATGTCTCTGTGTGTGTCTATATATATAGATATATATATCCCCTACAGACAGACCACAGTCCGTGAAGATCCACAACTTCTCCTCCTCCACCATAACCCTCAGCACTGGCTCTCCTCAGGGATGTGTGCTGAGCCCCCTTCTGTTCACTCTGCTCACATATGATTGTACAGCCACACTTCCAGGCTGTCATATTGTTAAGTTTGCAGATGATACAGCGGTGGTGGGATGCATCACAAACAATGATGAGTCCAGCTACAGACAGGAGGTGGAACATCTGGAGAGCTGGTGCAAAGAGAACAATCTTCACATGAATGTGAAGAAGACAAAGGAGATGATTGTGGACTTCAGAAGGAACAAACACACCCATGCCCCACTGATAATAGGTGGGTCTGCAGTGGAAGTGGTCTCCAGCTACAAATACCTGGGTGTACACTTGAATGATAACCTCAGCTGGAGCAACAACACCACCAGCCTGATCAAGAAAGGTCATCAGAGACTCTACTTCCTCAGACGGCTGAGACGAGCCGGCCTGAGCAGCCCAGTTCTCACCTCGTTCTACAGGTGTGCAGTGGAGAGCATCCTGTGCTCCAGCATCAACGTGTGGCATGGAGGCTGCACAGTTGAAGAAAGAAAAGCTCTGCAGAGAGTGGTGAAGGCTGCACAGAAGTCTGTTGGAGTCAGTCTCCCCACCATCACAGACATTTACACCTCTAGATGCAGGAAAAGAGCCACCTGTATCATGAAAGACCTCACTCATCCAGCACACTCACTCTTTGCCCCACTCCCCTCAGGACGGAGGTTGAGGAGCATCAAGTGTAGAACCACTAGACTGAGGAACAGCTTCTACCCTGAGGCTGTTAGACTCATGAATAAATAAAAATAAAATTAAAATAAACACTGCAAAATATCACATCATGGTGATGCTGATATGTTTTCTTGTTGCTGTGTTCATCTGTGACCATCTGTGACCATCTGCTCATACAAACTCATGTTCGTGCTGCTGTTTATTCCCACTATATTAGGCTTAGTGTATTACTAGTTGATGTTTTTCTTAGTTAGTTCTCGATGTTATTACTGTTTTTCTCTTTCATTTGTTGTTGGATGTAACTGGGACCTCGTGTACATAATCTCGTTTTCATCTCATGTACCACATGCGGTGCATAGTTCCCAGACACGCCCCCAGTATTGCACAATACCTGGTTTTCACCATATCTAAAGGCAGAAAGGCAAGATGAAAGGCAAGATGAAAGGCAAGATAGCGAACAAGCAGACGCGAACAACCAGAGCAAAAACACGAGCTACCACAGCTTCACCATGGAACAAGAGCAAAATGGTCGGAGTTAAATGATTTTGAGAGTCCAAACTGAACACGGACCAGAACCAGCACCTTTGAGTGTTACCGTGTTGGAGGTTAGCATAGTTAGCACTGGAGCGGAGAGTCCCTCCAGCTCAGACACGAACAACCAGAGCAAATTATACGACAAAAACACGAGCTAATACACCTTCACCAAGGAACAAGAGAAAATGGCAGTGGTCGGAGTTAAATGATTTTGAGATAGAAATCATGGCAGACGAATCGGACAACTAGTCACAAGTTACTCTGATATCATTAATTATTTAATTACTACGAGGAGCGCACAACGAGGAGCTTCACAGATTTAAATCCAAAAAAGATGTGAAAACTGTCTCATTCATATCTAACCAGCTAAATAAACGTTGAACTAAAATAACACACAGCCAGCACAAACACGGACCAGAACCAGCCCTTTCAGTCTTACCGTGTTGGAAGTTAGCATGTTGTTAGCCATGTCGTTAGCACACTGGAGCCGAGGGGCCGTCGAGCTCAGGTCAGACTGCGTGGATCCGTGACATCCATCACGGCCGCGGGGTCACGTCCCATGGGACCGACGCGTCGCCCGCACGACTTGGCTCCCGTACTCCTTCTCCAACTGGGACGGTTTCACCCGCCGGTCCTAGTGGACCGTGAGGCCATTGTCGCGTTAGCGAGATGCTAAGCTAACAGCATGCAAGACGGTGTCGCTAAATAATGAAAAAAAAAAAACAGCTCTAACACACAGACAGTTGTACTCTAACATTGTTCTGACATAGTTTCACAAAATGATTTATGTAGAATATTTTGTTTACCGGCCAAAAGCACGACGTCTTCCAGAGCAGATCCAAGCCAGACTCAGAGACAGGAGGAGCTGCAGTCCAGCTTCTCCGATGAGATAAATCCTTCACGTTACTTTTTTTTTTGATTAACTGAAACCTACGCGTTGCCCAAACGTCTACCCGACTGGGACAACCACTCACACAACACGAAGTAACCATTGCAATTAATTAGAAATTAACACACAAAAAAAACGTGAAAAATGGACATCCATTAAACCGCGCTGTCCCCTGTTCTGACTTTCAAAATGAGGGTCCACCCGGAAGTAAGACGGATGTGACGTCACATGGGAACTATGTATTAAGACTCTCTGACTCTGACTCTGACTCTGACTATATGTCTCTTTGTGCCTCTATGTGTCTCTGTGTGTGTCTCTCTGTGTGTCTCTCTATGTCTCTGTGTGTCTCTCTGTGTGTCTATATGTCTCTGTGTGTCTCTCTGTGTGTCTATATGTCTGTGTGTGTCTCTCTGTGTGTCTATAGGTCTCTGTGTATCTCTATATGTCTCTGTCTCTGTGGGACAGGTTAAGTTTTGCAGGACATTGTGCTCAGTGTTGTCCTCTGGACTGAGGACACAAGCAGACGGAGACGAGCTGAAAGCCGTTGGAGGAGCGTCTTCACGGCAGACGTGTCTTTTTAGTTTTGTTGAACGTTTTACAGCCGAGGGAGAAGAAGTGGCAGCAGCCTGTGCTGTTGCACGTGAAAGGTCACGATGTGCACGAGTGTGTGACAGCTGCAGGTTGTTTCCTCTGATTTCTGTTCACAGACTGATGAGGCTGGTTCTTACAGACAACACTACATGAAGAAGAAAACAAACACTTTGTTTGTGTTTTTGTTTTTTCAGGCTCGTAACAAACAGAGCGGAGAACTGGCAGCTATTAAAGTCATAAAGATGGAGCCAGGTGAGAGCTTTTTGTTTAAGATCCACATTTTTACTTAATGCAGCGTGCCACAGAGGCCAGGTGAGCCGCAAAGCATGCTGGGTAGCCTTGTGGCAACAATGCGTGCACTGTTAAAGCGTCTGTGACATGATTTTGTATCAATGCATAAAATTGCCCATCATAAATATCTTGTATCATTCAACTATGTTCGATTTTGCAAA
>JBBPBX010005385.1:56051-72320 GCA_038048925.1 Garcialebias charrua
ACTCAAATAAATACGGGTGCAGACCTAAATTAGAACCTGCTGTTTCTTGTTCATCTAACTTTCTGCTTCCCAAACTGAAGACAAATAGCTCAAATCTTCACTTAGATTGATAAATTCGTCGGGTTTTAAATTGTCCGCCATTAATATGTAAGAGCCCTCTGCCCGATACTACGTCACAGATGTTGCATTCGCGTGTAATCGGATTTCCCGTGAATAAACACGGCGCGAAGTTTAAAATCACTTTAAAATCAAAATTAAATTGATTTATCATTTTGTTTTCAAAATCGAACATAGCTGAATGATGCAAGATATTTACGTTGGGCAATTTTATGCATTGTTACAAAATCATGTCACAGTCAAATGTTCTGGTTCTGGGTGACAACGGGTTGTTTCTATTGGTTGTCTATGAAGATACATTTGTTTCAACAACAGTACCATATTATTGCTGTATAAGTCACACTTTTTTGCATAAATTAGCAAATCCTGCGACTTATACAGCAAAGCGACTAATATACATATTTCCCCCATATTTATAACCCAATTTTTGGCTGAGATCTGACGATATATTGTTTGTTCTGACATAGAAAATATTGAACACTTCCATTTTTGACTAATATGGCAAGCCAAGTGTTTCGTTAACAGGTAAAAGTAGCTATTAATGAGACACTTGGCTTGCCATACCAAGCCACCTTTGTCTCGCTCCAGAACTCCTGGAGCAAACGTCAAATCAGCTGCATTTTGCCCAGGAGAAATGAAGATGATTTGACCATTAATGTGCATTTATTAAGGAAAAGTTCTACTGGGACACACCTTTGCTTTAATGTTGAGCAAACAAATTATTGTTTTTAGGTGCATGGTTATCTTCGTAAATTTCGAATAAATGCACAGCAAGTCCTCCCTCTGCGCACTCCAGCAGCCGCAAACCAGTTTTTGAAATGCAGCTGATTTGACCATTAAAGTGCATTTATTAAGGAACAGTTAGACTGAGACACTGTAGGAGTTGTGGTTTTGTATGAGGGGCAATGAGAGGCAATACATGTGTGTGTGCGAGAGGAAAATAGTTTAAGTCCTACACGGCCCCTCATAGTTTTGTCCTTGGTGTTGTGTTCATGTGTTCCCCTGATCGCGTTTATGTCTCTATAGGGTTTGTGTTTCTTTGGTGTCTAGCCCCATCCCAAAGCCCTCCAGTTATCTACACAGCCCACGTTGTTGTCAGGACATTTATAGGGGAATGCACTTCCTGTTGGGGTGATACTGTGTTAACAAAATAAAGGAAGTGATGTCGTTTGAGCATAACTGTTGTGTATTTTACTGCTACCGCTAACAAGTTGCTACAACAGTAAAATCTTTGTGACTGTAAGAAACAGACAAAATGAACGTGTCGCTGCTGGACCCGTCGACAAACACGGGACTGGATTATTACTTCATCACGCTGGTTCCACTGATGAAGTTTAATCCTGTGCAAGACCGCAGACTTGTTTTAAAGCAACAGTTTCTGTTTCCTTCACCACTATAATCCTTTTTATCATAACTCTGGCCATGAAAGAAAAATTTACGAACAATTGTAAAAAAATAAAATAATAATAATTCAATAAAACAGCTGGAAAGTAAAGCTTTGGAGTTGACCCAATTCAAGATGGCTGCCACAGCCAAACTGACCTTAAGAATCACAAGACTGGCTCAAACTCAGTGGGGTTTATTGTGGTAAAATTTAAGGTGGTAGTAGCTGAGCATCCTTCCCAGCATGGGCTCTGAGTGTGATCACAAAACGTGATGTTCAAGATTGAACCAAAAGAAGCTTCAGCTCTTGTGTCACCTGGAGCTCAAGAAACAATCTGTTTTTCTGCTCTAATCTGAGACGAGGATCATCTCGTTTTGTGTCCCACAGAGGATGATTTCTCCATCATCCAGCAGGAAATCGTCATCGTGAAAAGCTGCAAACATCCCAACATCGTGGCTTATTACAGCAGCTACATACAGTAAGAAGCCCCGTCTCTGTTTGTGTCTCTGGTCCTGGACGCAGCCGTTAACTTCTGGTCTTCCTGCAGAGCCAACAAACTGTGGATCTGTATGGAGTTCTGCGGGGGAGGTTCCCTTCAGGACATCTACCACGGTGAGTCCGGAGAGCGAGACGTGCTCATGTTCATGTGGCTGTGGCTGAGTGGGTAGAGCAGTCCTCCAAGGCAAGAGTTGGGGGTTTGATTCCACCAGCAGTCACATACTGAAGTGTCCCTGGGCAAGACACTGAACCCCTCATTGTCTCCGATGTGTGTCCCATCGGTGTATGAATGTGATAAAACACTGATGATTCTTTACAGATCTAGTAAAGTGCTGTATGAATGGGTAAATGACGGCACAGACTGAAGTGTGAAGAGATTTCTGAGTATACTGTATTTTGATAAAATAGAAAAGTTCTATTTAAGTACAGTCCATTTACCATTCACGTCTGAAGAACCAAAGTCCGACACTTTTCATTTATCTGATGCAAAGCAAATTATTTTAAAACTTGTTCATTCAGGAGATGAGTAATAATCTAAACTCAACACAAGTGTTACAAAAACAACCTTAACATTTTATTAAATTTTTAAAATCTATAAACACGATGAGAGATCCTTCTCTCTCACTCATTAAAGTTTTAAAGAACTCATCATTTTTAACCTTTTAGTAAAAGTCTAACTCATAAGAGTAATAACTGATGATGGTGATCATGCGCTGTCTGTGTTTGGGTTTTAGCATCAAAGGGATTTTAAATAAACTCTCAGGATGAAATCATTGGATGTTCATCCACAACTGATTACTTTTTGTAATAAACCTAATTCAAGATGGCTGCCACAGCTAATCCCCCTTAGCCAGAATGGTTCTGTATTTACTGTAACATCCTGTGAAAATAAAACATGGTTCTTGTAGAGGAACCATTGGCTGTTTGAACCACAGTGTGTCACTAGTTTGACAGTTCATGAGCTGTGGTGTGGTAGTAGCTGAGAGTCATTCTGAACACATACTCTGAGTGCTAACAGGTCGTATAAAGTCCTTGTTGGAAACATTAGCATGCAAGGTGGCGAGTAATCTGCATTCATCCAAGGACTGCTCATTTTGTGCAGCACAAACCGTCCTGCCTGAACCAACATGATCACTGTTTGGATGACAGTTGGATGTTGGATGATGGATGGACAACTGTCGGATGATGGTTGAACAATGGTTGGATGTTGCATGATGGTTGAACGATGGTCAGGCGATGGTTGAATGATGGTTTGACATTGGATGCTGGTTGGACGTTGGATGATGGTTGGATGTTGGATGATGGCTGGATGATAGTTGGATGATGGTTGGACAACTGTCGGATGATGGTTGAACAATGGTTGGATGTTGCATGATGGTTGAACGATGGTCGGACGATGGCTGAATGATGGTTTGATATTGGATGCTGGTTGGATGTTGGATGATGGCTGGATGTTGGATGATGGCTGGATGATGGTTGGATGTTGTATGATGGTTGTACGAGTGTTGGATGATGGTTGGACAATGGTTGGATGTTGTACAATGGTTGGACAAGTGCTGGACAGTGGTTGAATAATGGTTTGATGATGGATGCTGGTTGGACGATGATTGAATGTTGGATGATGGTTGGATGATGGTCAGATGATGGTTGAATGATGATTTGATATTGGATGCTGGTTGGATGTTGGATGCTGGATGCTGCTGGACAGTGATTGGATGTTGTGCAATGGTTGGATGAATGTTGGATGTTGAATGAAGGTTGAACAATGGTTGGATGTTGGATGCTGGTTGTATGTTGGATAATGGCTGGACAATGGTTGGCTGTACTGTACTATAGTTGGATGTATGATGAGTGGGTGAGTGTTGGATGATGGTTGGATGTTGGATGATGAATGGACAACTGTCAGATGAGGATTGAACAATGGTTGGATGTTGCATGATGGTTGAACGATGGTCAGACAATGGTTGAATGATGGTTTGATATTTTTTATTCATTCATTCATTCATTCAACCTTTATTTATACAGGCTAGCCTCATTGAGCCACAGGGACTCATTCACATATTGGATGCTGGTTGGATGTTTGGATGATGGTTGGATGTTGGATGATGGCTAGATGATGGTTGGATGTTGTACAATGGTTGTACGAGTGTTGGATGATGGTTGCACAATGGTTGGGTGTTGTACAATGGTTGGACAAGTGCTGGACGATGGTTGAATAATGGTTTGATGCTGGATGCTGGTTAGACGATGGTTGAATGTTGGATGATGGTTGGATGATGGTCAGATGATGGCTAAATGATGATTTGATGTTGGATGCTGGTTGGATGTTGGATTATGCTGGACAATGATTGGATGTTGTGCAATGGTTGGATGAATGTTGGATGTTGAATGAAGGTTGAACAATGGTTGTATGTTGAATGATGGTTGTATGTTGGATAATGGCTGGACAATGTTGGCTGTACTATAGTTGGATGTATGATGGGTGGATGAGTGTTGGATGATGATTGGATGTTAGATGATGGTTGGACAACTGTCAGATGATGATTGAACAATGGTTGGATGTTGCATGATGGTTGGACGATGGTCAGACGATGGTTGAATGATGGTTTGATATTGGATGCTGGTTGGACGTTGAATGATGGTTGGATGTTGGATGATGGCTGGATGATGGTTGGATGTTGTACAATGTTGTATGAGTGTTGGATGATGATTGGACAATGGTTGGATGTTGTACAATGGTTGTACAAGTGCTGGACGATGGTTGAATAATGGTTTGATGCTGGATGCTGGATGGACAATGGTTGAATGTTGGATGATGGATGGACGATGGTCAGATGATGTTGAATGATGATTTGTTGTTGGATGATGCTGGACAATGATTGGATGTTGTACAATGGTTGGATGAATGTTGTATGTTGAATGAAGGTTGAACAATGGTTGTATGTTGGATGATGGCTGGACAATGGTTGGATGCACTATACAGTAGTTGGACATATGATGGGTGGACGAGTGTTGGATGATGGTTGGATGTTGGATGATGGTTGGATGTTGTACATTGGTTGGACGAGTGTTGGATGATGGTTGGATGCTGACTCTAACAGATCTCTGGTTTTTCACCACATCACGTCACTGCTTTGATCTTTAGATTAAACTTATTTTTTTAATTTGTTTTTATAAATTCTTCTGAATTCTTTTAAAATTGTTAACAATTAACTTGTTCATAAAATTTGTCACATATTTATTATTAATTCATTATGTTAATAAATCTTTTACACGGGGAGCCATATTTTAAAGTGTGTTTTAGTTTATTGATATTTTAACGTTTACAAAAAGAAACACCTACAAAACGCAGGATGAATTCTATATTTTAAATTAAATTGTGCTTTTCATAAAGGAGGAGGTTTAAACAGCAGCTGACCAACCATGTGTCCCTGTTGAGGCTGTGCATGTTGTTGTTGTTGTTGTTGTTGTTGTTGTTGTTGTTGTTTACGTGAACATTTACCGACTGATGTGTGTTGTGCAGTGACGGGGCCCCTGTCTGAAGCTCAGATATCCTACGTGTGCAGAGAGATGCTTCAGGTAAAAACACTTAGATTTATTAGAAATATTAAAACAACAGTTCACATCTTTTGAAGTGGCATTCTGTGGAAAGGTTATGAACAATGAACATCTTACCTGTTGCAGATAGCTCTTTGACCTCTGAGTTTCATTCTCGCTGCGCTGACGAGCTAACTGCTAGCCTGAGCGTTAGCTCGTTCAGTGCATTAAGGGGCACTTCCTGCAGGGAAAATTAACGGTGAAATAAGTTCATGGTGTAAGAGTTTATAAATAGTTTTTTTTTATGAATTGCAGTAAAACAGTTGAGAACGGAGTTGATTTAGGAAGACGGCACGGACCAATTAGCCGTTAGCTCGTCAGTTTGTCAGAATTTAACTCTTACTTTTAAAATGGAGCTTGCTTAAAAAGTTATCTACAACAGGTAAGATGTTAACTGTTCATGAATAGAATCTATTCTCCAAAGATCTGAACTGTTCCTTTAACCTGAAAAATGATAATTGTTGATCGTGTGTGTGTGTGCGTGTGTGTGTTTGTGTGTGTGATCAGGGTCTGGACTACCTGCATGCACAGAAGAAGATCCACAGAGACATTAAGGTCAGCGGTTCGACTCCACGCTGTTACTTTTGTGTTCTTCTCGTCAGAGCGATGAGAGCGTCAGCCGCTGGTGGTGACGTGGGTCAGAGCAGTGTAATAATATAGGAGACGGGGCGGCCGTGGCGTAGTGGTAATGGCAGTCGTCCCCCGATCGGAAGGTTGGCGGTTCGAATCCCGGTTCCCCACACCATGTGTCGTTGTGTCCTTGGGCAAGACACTTAACCCCGAGTTGCTCCCGGTAGGACTGGAAAGCACCTTGCATGGTAGTCTGCCGCTACCGGTGTATGAATGTGTGTAGCATTCAATGTGTGTAGCGCTTTGAGATTTTCACTAATGAAAAGCACGTTATAAATTGAATTAATTATTATTATTATTAGACGTCAGATTGACTGAGCCATCCAATACACAGATGTAAAATGAGCAGGTTTTATCCTGACACAAAATATCATCAATTATTCACGGGTTCTCTTCTTTTTCAGGATTAAACAGATGAACTTGTGTGACCAGATACAATGTAAATGACAGAAGCGTTAATTATAGTTGACCCAGCAGAACTGGAATAATTTAATTAACAAATCAATAATTACATCATACAATATGTACATTGATTGATCAATCAGATTTTCCTATAATTTAAACTTCAGCACAGATGAAATACGCGTCCGTAATTTCTAGGAACAACAGAACAAGTTATGGATCTTAGAATAACTTATATCTGCAGGCACATTTAGCTTAATATTACTGGCAAGAGAAATTTAAGAGAGAAATTTAAGGAGGATAGGAGGAAAGAGAGGAGAGAGTTATCTTGAATGTTTCAACCAGAAACACGGAACACTCTTCGGTTGGCGTCCGCTAGACTCCCGTCCGCTAATGAACATCGACTTTTACCTTGCGAACATTCTCTGTCCCAGCTCCGGTAAAGTAAGCTAGCCTTAAACGTGCACGGATCGTCCATCCAGCTACGGTTAGTAGGCTTCTAGCTCGTTCATTCTCCAGCGTCTCGCTGAGGTCTGCATCGACTGAACTGAGGTAGCGGCACTGGTTCCGGTTTGATTTTCCAGTTAAAATATTCCTCGAAGGAATTTTCATTAAGGCTTGGAGCTTAATGCTCAATTGAGTTTACAGCAGCTTGCTGTTAACTCTGGCTGCTGAACTAGACCTTTGGCTCATGGTCTTGTTCACAACCTAAAGGAAAGTTACATTTCTTCTGAAACTTCCCAGCAGAAGTGACGTTCCAGGAAGTTCAGAACTTTTAAAGAGAGCTTAACGTCAGAGTACTCAGTCCTTCCCGATTGATTGGTTCAATCCGGGAATGGGAGGAGATTAGTTGACGTCAAGTGAAAGTCAGGAAGGAACTGTTTATACGACGGAGAACAGATTGTTTTAAAGGGGACCACATATTCAAAATTCACTTTTTAATGTTTTTTTTACTCCAACTTTGGGTATTTACTTAATAAAAAAACAGTCCTACGGCCAAAAAAATGCACCCAGTGGTTTATTTACTCTAAGTATATTTATTTCACTGTGATAAGATAGGTTTCGTTTTGAAATCATCGCGCTTGTGACATCACAAGCGCCAGGACAACCCACCTCGAACCTGAGTCCAGCCCCTCACCTAGCAACCCCTGGTGCGGCTCCACCCACTTCAGTATAAAAAGACGTGACGGTTGTTTTTCCTGATTTCATGGCTAAAAATGTCACAGAGTCTAGCCAGCTAACTCTCTGACCCTCCTGGCCCAGATAATGGAGCGCGCACTAAGCAGATTTAAAATTGATAGTTTTCAGATGGGAGGCTTGAATGAACAGCGATATGCAGCATGTTGCTGTGTGTGTGTGTTGGTTTATGTGTCATTAGCAGGACAGACTACGTACGGCTAAACCTCATTGACAAACCCGTGTGTGTGTGTGTATGTGTGTGTGTGTGTGTGCCGGGCCCGAAGCGCGGCTGAGCGAGGGGGACACAGATAACAAGACAGCCCCGCTGTGAGTGTGTGTGTGTGTGTGTGTGTGTGTCCGCGACCGCGAGTGACATCCGATCAGCTCGCGCGCACAGGGAGAGGGAGGGAGACGTCAGGGAGGGAGTTGGACATTTATTACAGAGGAAAAATTAAAAATGACACGACAACTTGTACACGTCTGATCTGTCCCACACAATAAATACGTTGCGGTCCAGTTACAGCTCAGCGTCACTTCAGACATCCTCGTCTGCCTTTGGAGGGCGGAGTTAATGTAAGCAGATCTTTGAAGGGCGTGCCACGAGATCTCATTATCATAAACCGGTCGTTCAAAACGAAAGTTAAAAATGGCAGAATTAAAAAGGGTATAATTGATTATCTAAGAATTATTTTGTGTATTAAATTGAATGAACACTGTCTGGTAACCCCAAAGACATACCATAAAAATTTTAAAAACCTATCTGTGGTCCCCTTTAAGAGAAGAGCAGAAACAGGCGCCAGCTTCTGATTTAAAGGTCCACTGACATCATCTTTGAACTTTGCATAAAATGATACAAGATAAATATCTTGTAGCATTTAACTATGTTCGTTTGTGCAAACAAAATGATAAATTAATGAAAATTCCTTTAAAAGTGAGTTTAAAATTAAAAACCCTGTTTCTTCACGGAAAATCCGACTACACGCGAATGCACCATCTGTGACATTGCAAGGAGAACGTCTTTAGAACGCCCCTATTAAATATTCATGGCTGACAAGAATTAAAACGACAAAATTATCAATCTAAGTGAAGATTTGAGCGATTTGTCTTCAGTTTGGGAAGCAGAAAGTTACAGCAGGTTCTAATTTAAGTCCGCACCCGTATTTATTTGAGTCTTACCTGTTCAGGAAGCAGGGAGCTCTGAGGGGGGGCAGCTTTATTTATTCCATTCTTGACAAAGTATTTCATCTTTTGGGAAAGTGAAAAGACTCACTTGTTCACTGATGATATTAGAACACCCAAATGCGACACAATGTACCGGCATTTTTCAAGTTATACAAAAAAAAAGGCGATCTGGCAGAGAATACGTTATGAGTTATCCTAGCACACAGACTGAGGTTCTCCTTCCTATGTCACAGATGGTGCATTTGCGTGTAGTCGGATTTTCCATGAATAAACACGTTTTTTTAAATTTTAAACTCAGTTTGAAAGGAATTTTCATTAATTTATCATTTTGTTTGCAAAAACGAACATAGTTGAATGATACAAGATATATAACTTGTGCAAATTTCAAAGATGATGTCAGTGGACCTTTAAACTGATTAAACTGTTTTCTAACTTCTAAACAAAACTGAAAAGTACAATTTGACATATCCTTGGAATTTAAACAGTGTTTGATTAATATGTCCACATATTAAAGAATACACCATTTGAACATTAAAGAATGACAATGACCATTCAGCATATTGAAGAATAATAACACTGCTCATATGAATGACAGACAGTTATTCTGTTATTTGAATTAACACAAATTAAAAGAAGTCTCTATGGGATTTGACTTGTGTCTTGATTCAAATTAATAAAATAAATCAGTGTTCTGTCCTTAACAGCAGGATTTCAGCGAAAGAGTGTTTCACTGAAGTTTTCAGAGAAACAGGTGTACCATCGAGAGTTTTCAGAGACCAGGTGTATCATTACAGTAGCGCAGGTTAAAATGAAAGCAGAGCGCAGCAGCAGGTTTTATTCCTGCTCACCGAGCATGAAGTTTTATTATTTTATCTGTTGGTTCATTAAAGGGAGTTTGTCTTATTTATCTGTTCGAGTTCTGTTTCCTCGTGTGTGGATGCACCTGGCGATCGCAGAGTGAACAAAGATGCTGATGCAGAGCAGAAGGTTCATGTTGATGGGTTTCATGTGTTTTCCTTCCAGGGGGCCAACATCCTGCTGAACGATCAGGGCGAGGTCAAACTGGGTACGTGGAACCGGTGTGTTCAGACGCATCGCTCCGCAGCAGCAGACGCAGCAACAAGAGAAAACAAAACGCCTCGTTTCCACGGAGCAAACGTTTCAAAGACGTTTAAAGTCGTTATCGAGTGTTTGTTCGTTCAAACTCACGTTTGACATCCTCTTTTCTTCGTGCAGCTGATTTTGGGATCTCGGCCCAGATCACGGCCACCCTGGCTCGGAGGAAGTCTTTCATCGGGACGCCGTACTGGTGAGATCCAAACTCCAGATGTTTTACTGCGGGAAGCACAAAATCAGCCGCAGAATTTTTTTAATTTTTTTGTTCTTGTTATCATTCTTTTTTCAGAGATGTCAAACATGACTGTTCCAGACGATGCTTAAAAATAATTTAATATACAGGTAGTCCTTGACTTACGACGGTCTCGAGTTACGACGTTTCGCGGTTACGACGCATCTCCCATAAAATAAATAAAATAAAAACTATTGTGAAAATTTATTTTTGAAAAGCAGAGTTACGCAGTTTCCGGTTTTACGTTGTAAACGTAGCGGCGGAAAAATACTGCACTGTACTCTCTAAAAAAGCTAAGTCTGGTTCTCTGGACATTTAAAAAACAAAACAAAACAAAACTTGTTGGACCAAGCTGGACCGGCAGAAACAGCAGCAGCTGTGGAAAAGTAGCTGTTTTATGGACGGCGGTTTTACGACGTAAACGCAATAGAGAATACGGAGGATGGACGGAGGAAAACGGCTTCACCATTATCCCAGTAGGAAATTAATTATTTTTTCCCTTCATTATGGCTCCCAAATGTATGTGTTTTTTGATAATTATGTAGTGTACTGTGTTAGGATAGAGGCTAAGTGCTTGGGAATACAGTACTGTACGTATATGGTGCAGTATTTACGTATATGGTTCAGTATGTACGTATGTTCCGACTTACGTCGAAATTCGGTTTACGACGTTGCAAAGGAACGGATCTCCGTCGTAAGTCGAGGACTACCTGTATTTTGTCAGAAGTGTTTCTAATGCTCCAGAAGGCTCACAGTCACGTTTCTGTCCTCTAATGTTCCTTTGGGGGGAAATCCACTCTATTGAAATCATTTTTAAAAGAATATTTATCCCAGATTTTTCGCATCAGAAAATAAGGCTTTCTTTCAATAATGTTATTTTTTTGTATTAAGCCTTTTTATAAATACATTCGATTTTAAATTAGGTCATGGAGCGATGCTCACGTTTTACGTTTGAGAGACGCTGTAACAATCGTTAAACTTGCCTGGATGGAAGAGGTGGATGGAAGAGGTGCGTCTGTCCCGGCTGAACGTTGCTGTGGAGTTCCGTCTCTCATCCCGTCTCTCATCTGGTCTTTCATCATGCCTCACGTCCGTCTCTCTTCCCGTGAATTAGAGGAACAAAGACCTTAAGAAACACCTACTGTTTAAGGTGTGAGGTGTGATTTGTCAATCTACATATGTATGTGTGTATCTTATCTCAGCCTTAATAACCTGAACCCCACACTCAGTGCTCTTTGAATTGAAAAAGCTCCTCGGATGAAGAGCGAAACGTCTTCTGTTACAAATAAAGTCCAGTTGTTTTTGCTTTTGGTCCATGGTCAGGATGGCTCTTCGTCCTACGTGCACATGGATTTACTGTTTTCCACCAAATGTTTACTCGTGCACAACACGAGTGTGTTTTTTTTCTTTACAAAGCACCTAAAACAAAATTTTCAGATTAAACTGGAGCGCGGACTCCACAGCATCATCTGGTGTTGCAGGTGGTGCTGATTTTACAGCACCCCTCAAATGTGAACAGATAGATAGATAGATAGATAGATAGATAGATAGATAGATAGATAGATAGATAGATAGATAGATAGATAGATAGATAGATAGATAGATAGATAGATAGATAGATACATCGATGGATAGATGGATAGATACATCGATGATAGATACATCGATGGATAGATACATCGATGGATAGATAGATAGATACATCGATGGATAGATAGATACATCGATGGATAGATGGATAGATACATCGATGGATAGATAGATAGATAGATACATCGATGGATAGATAGATACATCGATAGATAGATAGATACATCGATAGATAGATACATCGATAGATAGATACATCGATAGATCGATAGATACATCGATAGATCGATAGATACATCGATAGATAGATACATAGATACATCGATAGATACATAGATACATCGATAGATACATTGATACATCGATAGATACATCGATACATAGATCGATACATAGATCGATACATTGATACATAGATCGATACATCGATACATAGATACATACCGGTAGATAGATAGATAGATAGAGAGATAGAGAGATAGAGAGATACATAGATAGATAGATACATAGATCGATACATAGATACATCGATAGATACATAGATACATAGATCGATACATCGATACATAGATACATACCGGTAGATAGAGAGATACATAGATAGATAGATAGATAGATAGATAGATAGATAGATACCTTGTAGATAGATAGATAGATAGATAGATAGATAGATAGATAGATAGATAGATAGATAGATAGATAGATAGAGAGATAGAGAGATACATAGATAGAGAGATACATAGATAGAGAGATACATAGATAGAGAGATAGATAGATAGAGAGAGATACATAGAGAGAGAGAAACATAGATAGAGAGATAGAGAGAGATACATAGATAGAGAGAGAGAGAAAAAGAGAGAGATAGATAGAGAGAGATACATAGATAGAGAGATAGATACATAGATAGATAGAGAGATAGATAGATACATAGATAGATAGATACATAGATACATACTTTATTGGTCCCGAAGGAAATTATATGGCGATCTGTAGCTCTCATTCATATGAAGGAAACATGAGGGAGACCATATATTGTGTCTTTAAACACATATATGTTTAAAGACAATATATGTCTTTAAACACATATATTTGGGCAGCACGGTGGCACAACTGGTAGAGCTGCTGCCTCTCAGCGAGAAGGTTGCCGGTTCAAATCCCGGTCCGGGGCCTTTCTGGGTGGAGTTTGCATGTTCTCCCCGTGCATGCGTGGGTTTCCTCCGGGTACTCCGGTTTCCTCCCACAGACCAAAAAACATGCTTGTTAGGCTGATTGGTGACTCTAAATTGACCCTAGGTGTGAGTGTGAGAGTGGATGGTTGTTTGGTGTGAGTGAGACAGGTCCCTCTTGTAAATGAGTCCCCGTGACTCAACGAGGCTAGCCTGTATAAATAAAGGTTGAATGAATATAGTGCCACCCAGATGTAACTAAAGGATTTTAACAGGGGTCAGTATTAAGCTGACCTCTTTATCCTTAATTAACTTACTTATTCAGATTGAATAGTAATTTCACGGATTCTTTTCTTTTTCAGTTTACCCAATATTTCTGTGATCTTTATGATGGATAAATAAACAGAGCTATAGAGTGACAATGGACATTGACTTAGTTTGGTATGCCAGGCGACACTACCATTTATTTAAAATAAATCAACTAAAATCAACACCATTACACTTGATTGACATGATTTCACTTTCTTTCAATTTAATACGTCAGCACACTTAAATTTAACACAACAGACTTCAATATTGGGTGTTAAACATATTTAGCACTTTGAGATTTTCATTAATGAAAAGTGCGTTATAAATTGAATTCATTATTATTATTATTATTAGTCTGATGGGCTCTTTAGCTTAAAATAGTTTCCAGCTTAGATTGAGAGAAAAAGATAGGAGGAAGATGGGAGAGGGTTTAAAGGAAATTATCTTGAGCATGATACCAGAAGTGACACTTCCATCCGACTTCTGCTAAAATCCAGGTACGTTTTGTAAACAGCTCTTTACCTTTCGACGACGAGTCTGATAAAGAAATGACACCAGCCTTCAGATGCACAGAGTCCTTTAGTCCCAGCACGTCCAAAACTGGTTCTAGTTTACGTTTCAACGTCTCCTGGTTTCCGCTTGGTCATCAGAGAATATGTCAGCTCCTGGCCTCTGACTTCAAGATAAACTTATTCCAGGAAGGAATAAACAAAGTTTTGAGCTTACGCTCGTTCGAAGTGGACCCATAACAACATGTTATCAGTCCCAGCTGGATGACGAGTCCTTAGCGCGTGACTGGTGGTCATTCAGCTCTTTGGGAAGGTTCACATCTCTTTTGAAGCTCCCAGAAACTCTGAAGCGTTCAGCAAAAGTTAGAACTTAAAAAGATCATGAGATGAGAGATGAGACTTGTGTCTCTTTCATTGGTCCGTGGACCAGTCGAGCAATTCACTTGCCGTTATCACGACCCAAGGTTACAGCCCGAGCAGAGGGAAATTGTTTAGGAAAAGACAGAGCAGCTGGAGCCCTCTTCATGAGAAACAACGGATTAAACTGTCTTCTTATTTCTAAACAAAACAGTCTGGTCTCTCTGACCCGAGACTTCACCTTTAACACAGCAGTGAACACCGTTTAACTCTTACAGAATAACACAGCTTAAAAGCACACATCATGAAAATGACAAAAGTTATTCTTTTGATCACATCAGCCTAAAATCAAAGATAGAAATAGTCTCTTTTGGTGACTATGTTCTCAGATTACAGCTAATGGAATGATTTTGTGGTAAATGTCTTGCTTTACTGAGAGGTCAGCAAAGGTCATCTCTGGAACAGTTCAAAAGCACACAGGTGTACCAGAGTGGACATGGCCATGTCCATTACACATACAAACAGTCAATTTTCATTTTACAAAAAAGAGCTGTAAGAATTGTCTTAAGAAAACACTATTGTCATCCTTCTAGTATTTTGTTTTATCAAATGAAATCGCTTAAGTTCTATGATTTGGTGGATTACTATATTCTACTAATTATGTTCAAGGCTCAGAACAACATACTACCACCACACATTCAAATATATTTTACCAAAAGGATTAGTTGTTACAATTTAAAGGGTACAGACATTTTTGTAAAACCCAAGTATCGAACCAGCTTGAGGGGTAGATCAACTTCTATCAAAGGCATAAGTTTATGGAATAGTTTGGACTGTGATATTAAAAATGAGAAATCATTATTTTTATTTAAGAAAAAGATCAAGAATAATCTGTTAACAAGTTATATATAAGTTTGTAAATATCTATTAATTATAATGAGTAATGTGACAAAAAAAAATATGTTCTTTGCTATGCTATTTTGTTTTCATTGCTTGATTTTGTTTGTTTAAAAAATGATTTTGTTAAGAAGGGGCAGATATGATAAGATATTATTCTTCTTCTGCTACCTTTTATTTTATACTGTATGTATTTTATTAATTTGAATTTGAAATGGTATTTGTGTTTTTAATTATTATGAAATAAATAAACGTTTAAAACAAAACAAACAAGCAATAAGATAAACACCAGATTAAAAAAAAATAAAAATAGTATTAAAAAAGATCAATAAATAATTTCAGAAACAACCCTAAGAGGAGACAAAGCAGCAACTATGTTAGGGGATAAAACCAGCTAGCTTCTCTAGTTCCTGCCAGGAGTGGCCGAATTATACAGCCTAATGGCACAAGGGACAAACGAGTTCTTTAGTCTCTCAGTAGAACATCTTAATGAACGGAGTCTGGAGCTCATTGAACTTCGCTGGTTAGAGAAGATAAAGTTCAAGGGGTGGCCCTGATTGGACATGATCGCCCTGATCTTGGAGCACGTCCTGTGCTCCACCACCTTTTCCACAGAGTCAAGGCCCAGTCCCACCACAGAGCCCGCCTTCTTATTAATGAGCCAATTCAGCCTTCGGATGTCCATCTTCCTAATGGCGCCTCCCCCAACACACAACACCAAAAAAAGTATACTGGACACAATGGATTGGTAGAACACATGCAATAACTTAGAATAGATCAACCCCGAAAGAGGCCACTGAGCACCACCTAGTGAAGTTTAAAGGGGATGAACAGAAAATAAATTCATGAATAACAAAAAGAATGATTTTTATGAAATGATAACTATGGGATCCAAAGCACATTTGTAATGGGTTTCAATTAGCCTGGCCCTCGCCTTCCTGCACAGCTCCGCTCAATGAAGGATAAGGGTCTGGTTTTAACCAGGCTAGGTTTCAATATGTAAAGACTTAAGGCCGAGATACACTCGAGCGTCCTCACGGTACGCCTATACGCAGCGTACGTACGTCAAGGCAAAAGCGTAGCCCCGCGTAGCCCCTCAGGGCA
>JBBPBX010005386.1:0-30476 GCA_038048925.1 Garcialebias charrua
CAGGCGTACAAAGAACATCAGAAAGCGTACGCCTATTCTCTTAAAGAAGCACGCTCCAAATATTATTCTAACATCATCAACACCTGCCCTGGAAACTCTAAACAGCTCTTCTCCACAATAACTCGTCTGCTTAATCCCATTAAACAAACTCTTGAGGACTCTGCTCAAAAATGCGAGCTGTTTCTTTCATCTTTTAAAACCAAAATTGACACTATCAGATCTCAGCTCCACAACCTCCCTGTTCTCAGTGTGCCATCTACCCGTCTGCATTCTGGGACCCTTAACAGCTTTGACGAAGTTGTTCAGAGTGAGGTGGAGGCCATCATCAAGAAAATGAAGCCTTCATCCTGCGCCCTGGATCCTTTCCCCTCGTCTCTCATAAAATCCAATCATTCTGCAATAGGCCCACTTATCACTCAAATAATAAATCAGTCTCTTCAATCTGGTCATGTTCCACTGCCTCTAAAAACTGCCATCATTAGGCCTCTTCTGAAAAAATCTAATTTGGATCCCGACATTTTTTCTAATTACCGCCCAATTTCACACCTCCCTTTTCTGTCTAAAGTGCTGGAAAAAGCAGTTGCTGCTCAGCTGCAGGATCACTTACAACAACACTCCCTGTATGAGAAGTTCCAGTCTGGATTCAGGGCAGCTCACAGTACTGAGACTGCACTGCTGAGAGTTACTAATGATGTCCTCTTGGCTGCTGACACTGGCTCTCCCTCCATCCTTGTCCTCCTTGACCTCACTGCAGCCTTCGACACTGTGGACCATAGTATCCTCCTCCACCGTCTTCATGTGGAGGTCGGTCTCTGTGACACCGTCCTGGACTGGTTTAAATCTTTCCTCTCCAATAGGCTGGAATGTGTTAGTCTTGGCAACGCCACGTCCCAGACAGTCTCTGTCTCCTGTGGTGTCCCTCAGGGGTCGGTTCTGGGGCCCCTGTTGTTTTCCCTTTACATGCTGCCTTTAGGTCAAATTATTAATCAGTTCAACATTTCTTTTCACTGTTATGCCGACGATACACAGCTTTACATCAGGACTGGAGCATCCTCATCTTCCACCTTGTCATCTCCATCTTCACTCACTGCCCTCTCTGCCTGCCTGGAGGCAATTAGGGCATGGATGAATCAGAACTTTCTTCAATTAAACTGCTCCAAGACCGAGGCCATACTGATTGGCACCCCTCACCAGGTACAGACATCTACTATAACAACACTTTCCTTTTCTGGACAAGACATCCCCCTCTCCACCTCTGTTACAAATCTTGGAATAAAAATGGACTCCAATCTTACATTTGAAAATCACATTAAGCTTCTGTTTAAAACTTGCTTCTTCCATCTTCGAAACATCTCTAGACTTCGCCCATCCCTAACTTTTTCCGATGCTGAGAAGCTCGTCCATGCTTTTGTCTCCTCCAGGCTCGACTACTGCAACTCCCTGTTTATTGGAATCCCTGGCAAAAACCTTCAGAAACTTCAATATATTCAAAACAGTGCTGCAAGGATCTTGTTGCGAGTTCGTAAATTTGAACATATTACGCCCATTCTTCATAACCTTCATTGGCTTCCTGTCGCCTACAGAATTCAGTACAAAACTGCTCTCATTACACATCAATGCTTACATGGAGCTTCACCAGATTATCTGAAGGATATTCTTATTCCACACTCATCCACCCGGTCGCTGCGGTCACAGAACAGTAATCTCCTTCACATTCCGAGAACCAAATTAAGGACCATGGGAGACCGGGCTTTCAGTGTGGCTGCCCCCCGCCTGTGGAACTCTCTTCCTGACTGTCTGAGGGTCCCACAGTCTGTGGTTGACTTTAAGAGCGGCTTGAAGACCTTTCTTTTCAACCGAGCATACTCTGCCTCCTCATGATTCTACTTTTGATCTTAGTTGATACTGTTATTGATTTTACTTGTTTTATTACTTGTTTTATTGACATTTAATTTCTGTTGCACCGTGTAGCACTTTGAGATTTTCATTAATGAAAAGTGCGTTATAAATTGAATTCATTATTATTATTATTATTATTATATGTATGTTAGCATGTTTCCCTGACTGAAAAGAGAAGGCTTCTAAGGCCTCCAGATGCTGCAAACTTTCTATTTTTCACTACTGGGTTTTTTAATTAGAGTTATGACTTCAGCAAGGGCAGTCAGTCTACACACTGGAGTCTGACATGGACTACACATCCTGCTGGGTGGTTATTAATAAAGACTCATCAATATGTGTCATCAAACGGGTTTTCACTAAACTCTCGGTCATGTTCTCATACAGTTTGCACTACTTCTCATACTTGCACTAATGTCTGTATTACATCACTGCCTATAATCATAATACTGTTTACATTCTCTGTTTACATTTATTAATACTGTTTACTTTTATTACTACTGCTTACATGTAATTACTACTGTTTACATTTATTTACACTACTCTAATATCTACACCACTGCTGGTACATATACAGTGTGCTCTGAACGGTCTTATTTAGGGATGCCCAATGTGCCTTACTGCATATGCCACTTTTTGCCTCTATAACAACATCAACTACTACCTCATACATATACTGTGTACATTGACTCATACGCTGCTTTGCCACTTTGCAAATGTCAATGCTAGAAACCTTTAGTTTATTTTAGTTATACTTTTTATACTCTTTTTTTATACTAGTATGCAAAAACTCAGGACAATATTATGTTCATTAAATGTTTAATGTTTTAGTTTTAGAGTTGGTGTAAATTTTCATACTCTTATACCACTATGCAAAAAACTCAGGACAGTGTTAGTTTTACTATTTTATGCTTATGTCTATTATTATATGTTTCAGTGTTTCAATGTTTAGATGTTTACTGTTGCACCGAGGGACTGAGAGAAACGCAATTTCGGTCCTGTGTATGTCCTGTACTGTACATATTGCAGATCTGACAATAAAGTTGACTTTGACTTTGACTTTGATATGATCGTGTCTCAATTAAAGCAGTAGTTCTGGTGTCACGAGTGAAACATGTTGGTTGCTGTGTGAGCTGACAGAGGAAGGCAACATGTTCTGCATGAGAAACCTTCACTCAGGAAGCAGTTTCCTCCTGATATAAGCCTCCCCAGAGGAGACCATGTTGTTTTGGTCAACAACATTTGCTGTAAGTCAATTAGAACTGTAGATTATGATTTTTATTTTAATGCCAATAGGTAAGTATAAAATGATGCCAAAAGACCAATAGAAACTGGTGGCTACTTCCAAAAGAGATCTGGTACAAGCTTCTAAGATATGCAGAGGCAGCTGCTGCTGTGTTCACTTTGCTTAACTTCTGTAAAGTTATACCATTATTAGCATGAAGTTTTACATCCTGGATTTATTTTGACCTAAAGTAACACATAAGTGATGAGGAGGAAGAGAGGGCTGGAGGATGTCTGGACATTTATTGATTCAAAGATGTTTGTGATGTTGCTGGTAAACAGTAATCCAGAACAATGAGGCACATCAGAAGGAAGCACAGATCAGGTTTCACTCCATCACTCCCACTGTGATGCTAACTGAAACCCTCGTTGGCTAATAAATAAATAAAATTACTATACAAATTTCTGAATTCTTTCAGGATGCCCCTTTGAGCCTGGTATATGAGATAGAACAGCCTGTTGTTGAATAAAATTTCATGCATTCTAATGTAGTGCTTTGTGACATGTTTATGAATAATCAGGATCTTACCTGTTGTAGATAACTGGTTTTTCGATTCTGAGAGGACTGATGAACTTCTGTTTAAAATATATTCACCCCCTCCCCCCGTATGTTGTGCTTTTATTGCTGTCATAACTACATCCTGCTCTATAAATTGGCCTTCTTGACAAAAATATTACTTCAAAGATAAAAGGAAACACATTTTCTAAAGAATAAGAATATGTAATGTACAAAAGGTGCTGCATGAATCTTAAGCTCCTTTAAAGTGACTGTACCAATTCAACACAGAGAAAAAGTTATTAAAAAGTACAAGGGATGGATCCAAAAAGATTTCCAAGACCCTAAACGTCCCCAGAGGTCTATAATATCCATCATGTAGAAATGTAAGCCACACATGTATATCTACCGTGATCAGCTAAAGAAAACTTATAATGTTAAATAAAACATTAAATCTTGATTAGTGTCTGACAAACTCTAGCCAAGATTTATTACAAGTATTCTTCAACAATGGCTTTGAAGAGTGAATAATGTCACAATCACTTTTTTACCTGTTATATTTTTATATCATTTTAGTATTATTATTATTATTATTATTATTATTATTATTATTATTATTATTAAAATGCCTATTTAAATTGACCATGATTGACTTATGACAGCAATAAAAGCATAAACATCCAAAAGGTTGAATTCTCTTTATATACACTATATGTGGCGTCAATGACTCAACTCTGGTCATGAGCAAAAGACCAACACTAACTCACATGAAAGGTTTAGTGCATTCATCTATATATTTATTACTTATTTAGGATGTTTTCTTGTATAATTGTTGACTTAGTGAGCATCTGCAGTCATGGTCAGTGCAGTGTGACTAAACTTCATTTGAATCCAGAACTTGTGTATATATATTTTTTGTATCTTTTCATGTGCTGCAAAAGAAAGTAGCTCCAGTGGTAGCACACATTCTCCAAAAGTCTTCTTGTTTTTATTGTACTATATTTGTGTCCAATGTGAGGAAATAATAACTTTAATAAATAATATGTAGCAGAGGACGGTAAAGAGATAAAAGCATGTTCAATTAATTAAAAATTAAAAAATCTTAATCATTAAATCTGTTTTATCAACAGCCAACTGTTACAACTGGAGAGAGGGGTTCAGAGCATTTTAACACAAGATATCTTCAAACTTTTAGGAAAATATCATTTTAATTTAAGTTTTGATCAAGTTCATATTTCCTTTACATTGTACATGTTCAGTCAGCCATCTTCCTTTTAAGCTTATAAAACCTGCTATAGTTGAACAAAGAGGCAGGCTGTACTACAAGAAAGTCACTTTGTATTCTACCTTTTCATTTTAATCACCTAAAATGTGCTCGGACTCATTTGCAGTTATTTTTCCTGACGTTGCTGTATTTCTAACAATTTATTTAACATTTACTTCCGCTCTCGACAAGGCAAGTCGCATATCTTTCTGCTCCTTCCTTCCCTAAGTTTTATTCCTCCTCCCTGCTTGCTTTTTGTCTCGTCTGACACTTCAGCGCTCACTCGAACCAATTTGCGATGGAATTAGTAAATTGGGCTGTTTCTTCAATAGATAAGATTTTTTCCACGAAGCGGACCGTGCCAGGAGAAGCGGTCTGCCCCTCTGACACACACGCGGCTGGATACATGATGGACTCATGGGGACAGTGGCAGCCTATGTGTTTGACCGTCTTGAGTGTCGAAGACGTGGAAGATTTGTGGATTATTGGACTATTAGTAGCAGCTGCTCTTTTTTTGGCATCGGAGGGACTGTCTGCTACCTGAAGCTGAGAAGGGCTTCGGCGGCTATCAGCGCGCTGGCGAAACTCCCTGATCAGCATGATTCTCTGATCCGGGCCGTGAGCAACTCATCCCAGCTGTTGTATGAGCTCAATCGCACGTTGGGTGCGTCGGTGGACTACCGGGGACTTGCTGGGCGTTTTGGGACTCGTTTACAGCCGCCTGGGTCCCAACTGGGCACGGATGGGGGTTCATAGACCGGAACCTCATATGATTTGGAATTTTGGCCCTGAAACAGCGTCTGGACTTGGAAGGCTGCAGTGAAAAAGAACACTGTGGTCTGAATTGGAATAAACAAAAAGACTATCTAATCTGGTTTCTGCACACGTCCTTGAAAAGAGGCCTGTTTGGAAACTTTCTCCTGGAGCGTAGAGCTGAAGTGCCCTTGCTGACCTCCCCCCCCAGAGATCTCTGTGTGTGGCTCGGATGACGCCCAGCTGAACAACTGCTGAACTGTGTTCTTTGAAGTTACTCACAGACTATATATCTCCTTGCCTGTCGTCAAAACTGCAACAATGTCTCGTGTGACTGTGCTTTCGCTGATAGAGTTTTTGAGACTTTATCATGGAGTGTCCTCAGGCAATCTTTGATAAATTCTTTTTTTGAATATCACAAATGATACCTACTGTGCTTTTCCTTTTTCCATATCTGTTTTGCTCTTCATCCATGATGGATGAGAGATGGCCGCGCTGACGAACATGCGTGTTTTGAACATGCGTGTTTTGAATTGCTGCAGCTTAACATTCTCTACCCCTCCTCTGGATGACTGTGTTTACATGATCACGTTGTATTGGTTTACTGGTGCAATGTTAATAAAAAATCTCTTATCTCTCTCTTATCTCTCTTATTGTCCTATTCTCTCTCTTCCTCAGGTGGGCTGTGACCGTGGCTCAGACTGGATGAGCCTCTCCGTTCATCCAGCTGTTGATCCATCCCTCCATCCTTCCAGCTGTTGATCCATCCCTCTATCCTTCCAGCTGTTGATCCATCCCTCCATCCTTCCAGCTGTTGATCCATCCCTCTATCCTTCCAGCTGTTGATCCATCCCTCTGTCAGGCTGAGAAACAATCTGATGACAGAACTTCAGAGAAAAGGGGAAAACGACCACCAGTTATGGCCAGTGGTAAGCAACACATTAAACCTCATCTCAAAAGATTTGTTCATTTCTGGATCTCCCCAGTCATTGAATCTGTTCATCAGTTTTCCAAAAAGCAAGAGAGGAATTTGTAGAATTTCCTTTAGGTTAAACTGGATAACTGGATAGTTTTACTATTTTATGCTTATGTCTATTATTATATGTTTCAGTGTTTCAATGTTTAGATGTTTACTGTTGCACCGAGGGACTGAGAGAAATGCAATTTCAGTCCTGTGTATGTCCTGTACAGTACATATTGCAGATCTGACAATAAAGTTGACTTTGACTTTGATAAATCACTAAAAGACCAAACCAAACTTTATGATAGCATTCATTTTCAGAACAAAATCTTATATAATATCCTGTCAAGTCTTTGCCTGTGATTCTGTTTGTCTCGGTTGCAACAGCTGACGGTGCCAGCAGTCTTGGTTCTGAACAGAACCATCTGAGTGTTCCTGTTGTGGATCATGGATCATGGGCAACAGCCATGAACAACCTGGGCATCATGCCTGTGGACATGAGTGGGCAGCCGCTGGTTTCAGGTACTGTTTTCAGCATTTCCTTTGACTTGAGTGCTGGATCTTCTATTTATTAAAAAAAAACTATTTTTCTTTTTGTATTATATATCATTTATTACTATGTTTATGTATCTGAGTGTGAAGGAAGAGATTTTTTATACAAAGATATTTTTTGGTATGCCAAAGGTTGCTCTGCCATGTTATTGTTAAGGCCCCTTCACATTGGATGATGACTTTGTTACAGTTTCCATGACTTGCTGGAATGTGGTTCCATTCATCCATCCATCATCCATCCATCTATCCATCCATCCATCCATCCATCATCTTCTTCTTGTTCTGAAGTCTAGTCTTGGGGCGGCAGTTTGAGCAGGGAGGTTCAGACATCTCTCTCCACAGTCACCTCTTCCAGCTCTTCTGGGAGGACTCCAAGGTGTTCCCAGGCCAACTGAGAAACCAGCGGGTTTGGATGTTGTCACTCCATACAATGGGCGTTATTAGCTGTTATCATCCCCATATGTAAGGCAAAACTGTCCAATCTACCTCCTAGCATGTTTAAAAGAACGTTATCAGGGTTATCATCGCGGTGAGTAGGTAGCGTGCTTCCATAAACCTGGAAGTGTTGTGTGTTTTTTTCCAGCTTATGTAACCGTTTTCCTAAACCTAACCTTAAATCTGACCCAGAGGACCAACCCTAAACCTAACCCCAGCTCACCCTTGTGCCTAAATGCTGGTGAAGATTCTCAGTCGTCCAGGACATGATAAAATCAAAAAAGGCGTTCAATACAGAAACAACTGGACTTTATTTGTAACAGAAGATGTTTCGCTTCTCATCCAAGGAGCTTTATCAATTCAGTGATTGTGCCTAAACCTAACCAAGACCCTTTACTCTAAACCTAACCATGTAGCTAAAGACGGAGCCTGCTGTCATCCATTGTAACGGTGACAACGTACCTTTAAACCTCCTAGATATCTGACCACTACGTATAGGGATGATAATAACTGATAACGGCCATGGTTGATAACATCCGAAGTGGGTGGAGAAACTCAGTCTCTCCAGTGTGTCCTAGGTCTTTCCCGGGGTGTCCTCCCAGTCGGACATGCCTGAACCACCTCAGCTGGCTCCTTTCAATGTGGAGGAGTAGTGGTCACTCCAGGATAACTGGTCACACCCAGTGAGAAGCTGCTGTACAGTAATCTCAACACAATCCAAAAACCTAAGACCTTCCAAAGACCAGACTAGATGATTTCTTTCATCCTCCAGTGTGAACTGGGTCTTAACTCAGCTCTTCAAATGTCTTCACAACTTTATGAGTGTGTAAAACAAAACCAGGTCAGATTTTGATGTTTATACAAATTAAGAATGAAATTAGGATTAGTTCAAACCTTCTGTTTCTACATGTTTTCTGACTGATGAGCGTTAATGGAATTACATCCAGATGTGTCACCGCAGAGCTGGCTCGGCTCACGTCTCTTAGCGGTTCTGCTTTAAACAGTTTTAAAATAATCACATTTAAAGGCTTAAACACGTCTTTTCTTCTTTCAGATCTCTTTTCTCTTCATTTATTTGCTCTGGTTTTCATTCTCCTTGTCCTCCTGTGTGTGTTTTGTTTCTCCTCTCCATATATCTTCCTCTGCTTCGGTCTCTGGCAGCAGCAGCCGAGATCACAGCCAGAGAAATGAACCTGGCTTGATTCATTTTGGCTCTGAGAGAAAACCAGCCTCATGTGATTATGATGGATGTGTGGTGCAGAGATATGCAGTTTCCCTGTCGAGGTCACAGCAGAAGGTGTTTTTAATGAGTCTTCCTTGAAGAAGCATCCAGGCAGCTCAGATTTCTACTAGATTATTACACCAGGCTCTTTTTGTCTTCTTCTTTATAAAAGCCTAAAGATCTCTGATAAAAGTATCTTTTTTCTCTTTTCCTCCAAACAAAATGCTGTGCAGGAAGCATTTAACCACTCTTTAGCCTGCAGCAATTGGTGTGCTTTAACACTGAGTGCAAATAAAGACACGCTAAGACTTAAAGTGGTTGTGCTGAGCAAACAGCTGATGAAAATAAATTTGCCTCTCCAAGAAAAAGTGCAGTTTTAAAGAAATAATACAACCTCTTGTTGAATTTTGAATAAAACATTATGAATGATTCACCAACAGCCTGTGCTCAGTGACAGCAGTGAATGACTTTACCTGAGGACCATGTGGTTCATCTGTGAGACGTTAGCTTTGAAAGCGATCCTGGACTTTCCAAAGCTAAAATTACAATAGAGCGTGAGTCCATGCTTATATTGAGCAGCACCAATATACCATTGTATTATGTCTTTATGGGGGTGCTCAAACAAACCTAATTTTTAACTCAGCACCCCTGAAAAATAAAGAAACCATCATTAAGTTTTGTAAGGGAGCTTAGTTCTCAAACCTTAGATTCACCAAAGTATTAAATAAATGTGGAATAAAAATGGAATAAAGGATGATATGGATCAGTAAAATCAATTTTTTTTTTTTGCACAAGTCTGATCCCCAACACCACCTGTCAATCAATCTAGTAGGCTCATCAGCAACTGACCAATCTGCAACCTCAGTTTGTCCCCAAGGTAAACGCCCCTTACCTGCAGGAGCTCCACCCACTTTTCCTCCAACAACATTGTTAGGGTTTTGCATTACAAATGCTCTGCAGTCAGAGGTTAATAGTTAAAGTTTGATGCTTAAAGCTAGTAGTGCTTTGTTTTGTGTGTTTTAAATGGATATACATGTTGTGACTTCTGGTTGCATGAGTTTACTCTTTGTTTGCTATGATGCTTTAAAAGTCCTTTTTGTGACTGAGCTCCTCATTTATGGCCATTCCACCCCTTCTCATTATACTTGCTGCCACTAGGTGCTATTTTCTGATAACACAAAATAGCCTTTCATTTCTACGCCGATGATTGTCAAATTTACTTCCCCCTGAGGCACAGAGGCTCACGCTCTATTCAACCTCTTCTTGACTGCCTGGCTGACATCCATGATTGGATGGCCTCAAACTTCTTAAGTTTCAATGAGAAGAAGTCTGAAATCATGTTGTTCCATCCCAACAGCTCACTCTTGAACCATGACATTGACCTTCTTTCCCTAGCCCCGCTAGAGAAACAAAGGGTCACTAATCTGGGGGTGATAATGGACCCTTCCCTGAAACTTAACAGTCATGTAAACATGGTTGTTAAATCCTGCTTTTTTCAGCTGAGGCGGCTGTCTAAGCTGAAGCCCATACTATCCAAAAAGAACCTGGAGACAGTAATCCATGCTTTCATAACATCGAGGCTCGATTACTGCAATTCACTTCTGTTCGGAGTCAGTCAGTCCTCCATTGCACGGCTACAGCTGGTCCAGAATGCTGCAGCTAGATTCTTAACTGGTACAGGCCATAGAGAGCACATCACACCAGTTCTGGCCTCCCTGCACTGGCTACCCATTCACTTTCGGATCCAGTTTAAAATACTCATGTATGTTTTTAAATCTCTGAACAGTTCCGCTCCACCCTATCTCACTGATCTTCTACAGCCATATGGCCCACCGCGCTCTCTGAGGTCAGCAGACCAGATGCTTCTCTCAATCCCAGATACTTGCCGTAAGCTCAGAAGTGAATGGGCTTTCTCTGTTGCAGGTCCAAGACTGTGGAATGAGTTGCCACTGAGTGTCAGGCAGGCTCCCTCACTCACAGTATTTAAGTCTTGCTTGAAAACCCACTTCTGTTCTCTTGCCTTTAACACGGTGGGATTTGTTTTGATCCTCTCTGTAATATGCATTGTTCGCCATTTTGTTAGTTTCTGTTGCTATTTATAACTATATTTTTATTTTATGTCTTTCCTGTTTGCTGTGCTTGTTTGTTTCTATTGTACAGCACTTTGGTTGGCCTTGTGTCTGTTTAAGTGCTCTATAAATAAAGTGGTATGGTATGAACACGCCTGATCTCGTCTGATCCCCAGCAGCTAAGCAGGTCAGGCCTGGTTAGTACTTGGATGGGGAACCGCTTGGAATACCAGGTGCTGTAAACATTTGGACTTCTCAAAAACCACACCTTGGGCTGCGTTGTCAGTCCTGGGGGCCAAGCACCCCTAAAGGTCAGATCCTAGAATCGCCCCTGGTCTAAGTCATGGTCAGTGGTTTGTGAGATGTTCAGTTTGCAGGCTGGCTAAAAGCTGTTTTATCAAATTATTAAAGTTTCTGTCATAGCCTGTTAAAGTATTTGTGTATTGTTTGCTGCACAAAGTGGAAGAACTTTGCCATTTCCTCAGAACATATTTGCAGAACAGTTTGGAAATAGAGACCAAAGTTTAAACTAAAGGAACCTTAAACTCTGTTTTCTTTCAGCTGCTTCCCTTAGTGGCCTTGACAGCTTCATCTCATTTTACAACAACAACAAAAACTGATGTTACACCAGCCCTCTGCATCTTCACTACATCTCTGAACCTGTTTTTGTTGTCTTCCTGTTTTCCTCCTCCTTGGCTCCACCGTCTATTCTTTGTTTAGTATGTTCACTACAGCTCCACTGTACACGTCCAAACCACCACCGTTTAACTTTGTCTCCAAACCGAAGCTGTTCTTCTGATTGAATGATTTTTAATCCAGTCCTTTTTGGTCACTTGCAGTAAAAATCTTAACATCTTTAGCTCTGCAGCCTGTCTTGTTAGATTAATTAATTATCTCCAAACCATTCATCTTATCTCGTCTCATCTTGTAAACTTTGCAGCTCTCCACTTTCTTCGCTCTGTGTTCTGCTTGTTGTTGTGGATGGTTGACCCATAACTCATTCACCTTCAACACCTCTACTCCTTCCAGATTCCTCCCCTGTCTTCCACACACATGGATTCTATTTTACTTTCACTGACTTTCGTTCCTGTTCTCTCCAGATGCATCCCACCACCTCTCCAGGCTCTCTTCCACCTGCTCCCTACTCTCACCACAGATCATAATAAAGTCTGCAAACACCATGGTCCATTGGGGCCCGTGTCTGACCTCTGACCTCATCTGCCAACCTGTCCAGCATCATTTCAACCCCCCCCCCCCACCTTGAAACATCTGCTCCTCCTGCTGCACATTTCACACTGTCTTGCTGTATCTGTACACATATTTAGAAAAACAAACATTTGTGAACATTCACAGAGTGAACTTTAGATGAAGATACTAAAGAGAAGTTCAGTTTAGGTTTGATCCAAAAGTCAAATACGTTGATCAATAGTATTTGTAATTTAGGCATGACATGATGCAATTTAAAGCTTAAAATACAAAATGTAGAGCCTTACAAAACAAACATTACCCAATAATTCTCAGTCAGGTCATCTGGACAGTTTGACAGATTGAGAATTATCGGATTTGATACCTGGATTATTGAGCATGAACTTTCTTGCTCATGTTGCTCATGCTCAATTTACCGATCGATCTACGTTCCCACCCTCATCTATGGTCATGAGCTTTGGGTTATGACCAAAAGAACGAGATCTCGGATACAAGCGGCTGAAATGAGTTTTCTCCGCAGGGTGTCTGGACTCTCCCTTAGAGATAGGGTGAGAAGCTCAGTCATCCGGGAGGGACTCGGAGTAGAGCCGCTGCTTCTCCACATCGAGAGGAGCCAGTTGAGGTGGCTCGGGCATCTGGTTAGGATGCCTCCTGGACGCCTCCCTGGTGAGGTGTTCCGGGCATGTCCCACCGGGAGGAGACCCAGAGGAAGACCCAGGACACGCTGGAGGGACTATGTTTCTCGGCTGGCCTGGGAACGCCTTGGGATTCCCCCAGAGGAGCTGCTCCAAGTGGCTGGGGAGAGGGAAGTCTGGGCCTCCCTACTTAGGCTGCTACCCCCACGACCCGACCCCGGATAAGCGGAAGAAGATGGATGGATGGATGGATTATTGAGCATGAACTTTCTTGTCTTGAATAAACATTACGTTTTGTTGGATCGACATTCGTACCAAACTACACCGTTTCCCTGTGCAAAACAACCAAAGAAAAAATAAATGTGAAAATAAAACACACAAAAATGTACAAACCAAAAAGTAGAACGAATACTCAAAGCCCAACATGGAAGGTGAAACGTACGTTTATAAGAACTGTTTCCCAACATCAACAGAACACAAACAGTAAGGACATGTGAGTTTGCTCATGTTAAAACAATACTTCACAAAGCTGTTGAGCAGCACAGCTGTGTGCCAAATCATTTTGTTACAACAAAGAAAAAGTTCATTTTGAGTAGATTCTATGACAATGTGTCTTTGTATTCACGTGAATCATGATTGTTACACGTTTTATCCCCAAAGCTCAAAGCAGAAGGAAAATAAGAATCACAGCTGGGTGAAAGTTCATGAAACATCGTTTCAGTATCGTCATTAGGCCTCCTTCACACTGGAGGACAACCAAGCTATGCTCCCGATGATTTACACAACTTACCACCATTTTTGAAAACTTGTTTCAATATGAAGGCAGTTGTGGTGTGGCTACACTTTTTATACTCGTTATACAGGTTTTCCTGCTTTTTTCAAGATGGCCTCCAGCACCCTTGCTTCATGTTGAACATTTGGCCTGGCATTACTAATGGTGTCAGGACACTGCTGGAAGTTCACACCATGCTAACATGACACCACACTGACGTCCATGCTAAGCTGTTTGCATGACCCTACCACTGTGACACGTGTAGCCTGAGCATGAGGCCATTCTGTAAAAAAAAAATCCGTAAAAAAACAGGTAAATGTACTGTGGAAGTGTGAAGGAATTTTCCGTTATCATTTTTTACAGGGGTTTCTCCATTTTTTTTTTTTTTCGTGCAAAGCACCCTGGGAACAAGAACCTTGAGAAAAAGTGCGAAAGAGGACTCCATTTACCTGGCACCCTAGATTAACAGAAATTTATGTAAATTATACATTTAAAAAACTGTTAAATTACGGGAAAAATCCGTTTTAGGGTTTACGGAAATATCTGTAAAAAAACGGAGAATGTACTGGCAGAAAATTACCAGGACATTTTCCGTTTTTTTACGGATTTTTTTTTTACTGTGCAACCTGATCAGTCCTGTCTCAAACCATCAGTTCATGGATTTTGTTCTTCTTCTTTCGGCTGCTCCCTTCTTCAGGGGTTGTCACAGCGAACTAACTCGCATTAAACTGAAAGCTCTGCCTCCCATTCTGCTTTTGGAAACTCCAGGAACCACCAGTAAACCTGCAGCCTGAGAGCAAAGTGCTCTGTTAGGAAATATCAACCACAAAGCCACCATGGAGTGAGCTAAGCCCATATCATGGACACTCAGTGTTCCCAACATGGACCCCACATCCATTAAGGGCCACCCACCTTAGTACGGACGTTTGTGATTTTCTAAAACCATTGTTCACCAATACCCAGCAGAAAGCATCCATGTTGCTGCAGATTTTTACATCCCATCAGGGTCATTATCAGGCATAAAGAGGGTCTTGTCTTTTATCTCCAACTAAAACATAGAACATCATTTCCTGGGGTTATTGTGTGTTCGGTCTGTTCCGAGCCTTCATGGAGAATTTGAGCTTTTAGCTCTCAGTCCTCTGTATGAAGAAGCAAAAAGAAGCATTTGTTTGTATGGATGCACAGAGAGGGCCGTGTGTGTTTTCCCTCTGCGACAGCTTCCCTCTCGTGTGATTTGAATCACTTTACTCTCTGTGATGGTGAGGTTGTGTGGGCAGCGGTGGGTGGGGGAGGATTTTGTGCTGACGTTTTGTTCCTCTCGCTCTATTGTTATTGCAGCGTTGAAGATGCAGTGCTGCACCACCCTCCTCCAGCCTGCCTGCTCTATTTTCCACCCAGACAGGAGAAGCATTGCTCCTGTCGCTTCTCTCCTTTTATTGTTTATCGTCCCCATTCGTCCTCACTTTCTCTTTGTCCTCCACAAAAGACATGCTGTCCTTCCCTCCCTCTCATCCTCACCAGGCTTCTCTCTTCCACATATTCCATCTGCACCTGAGATGATATTTTCTAGTTTTTTTTCCCTTTGACTACAAATCCAATTCGCAGGGTATGAGTGTGTTTGCGTGTGATATTATCTTTCTCTTTTTCTCTTTTGGCGGTCTTTATTTTTATTGCTGTCCTAGTTATGACAAAATTAAGATTTGATATGTTAAAGTTCAAGTTCAAGTCAAGTTTATTGTCGTTCACACCACACACAGATGAGGTAGAATGAAATGATGTACTCAGGGTCCCAGTTGCATTCAAAAATAGCAAAAATATAAAGTGTAAAAAGAAACTATATGTCAGGATCTAGGCTTTAATACACTGAGAGTCACATCTTTAAAAACAGTCCATGCGCTCTGACTTATACCATCACAATGACTTTTGTCTGGGCTACAAAGCAGCTTTGGCAAAAATAAACTTGACCAAAAGTAATGGATGGATGGATGGATGGATGGATGGATGGATGGAATGTTCAGAAAGTAATCGTTGGCTGAATAGATGTACGGATGGATGATGGATGGATAGATGATGAAGAATGGATGGATTGATGGAATGTTCAGAACGTAATTGTTGGCTGAATAGATGGATGGATGGATGGATGGATGCATGGATGGATGATGAAAGGATGGATGGATGGATGGATGGAATGTTCAGAAAGTAATCGTTGGCTGAATAGATGTACGGATGGATGGATGGATGATGAAAGGATGTATGGATGGGTGGATGGATGGATGGATGATGAAAGGATGGATGGATGGATGAATGGATGGATGATGGAAGAATGGATGGATGATGAAGAATGGATGGATGGAATCTAAAAAAGCTAAGTCTGGTCCTCTGGACCTTCAAAAAATAAAACAAAACAAAAAATTGTAGAAACGTTTCGTCTTTCGTCCGAAAGACTTCTTCAGTCTGAGAAGCTGTTGTTGTTGTTTTGTTGTTTGAATGTCCAGAGGACCAGACTTAGCTTTTTTAGATTTTTCTACCTGGATTATTGAGCATGCATCAGAGATGGATGGAATGTTCAGCAAGTAATTGTTGGCTGAATAGATGCATGGATGGATGGATGATGAAAGGATGGATGGATGGATTAATGGATGGATGGATGGATGATGGATGGATGATGAAGAATGGATGGATTGATGGAATGTTCAGAAAGTAATTGTTGGCTGAATAGATGGATGGATGGATGGATGATGAAAGGATGGATGGATGGATGAATGGATGAATGGATGGATGATGGAAGAATGGATGGATGATGAAGAATGGATGGATGTAATGTTCAGCAAGTAATTGTTGGCTGAATAGATGCATGGATGGATGGATGATGAAAGGATGGATGATGGGAAGGTATAGTGCCAGGTGAAGGAAATCTTTTTGTTTTCAATTTGGAGCTTGTTCAAGTGTAGGTTGTTGTTTGTTTGTAGCTTTTTTTAAATAAGAGACAGATATAAGCATTGTTTTCTTCTTTCTGCACACTTTTCATTCAATGTTTTTTTTGATGAATTTGTTTTGTTTATTTTAAATTAATGAATAAATGAATAAAATAAAAAATATAGATGGATGGATGAATGAATGAATGAATGGATGGATGGATGGATGGATAATGCATTAATGGATGATAAAATGTTCAGAAAGTAATTGTTGGATGGATGAATGAATGGATGGATGAATGGATGGATGATGGATGGATGGATGGATGGATAGGTGGATAGATGGATGGATGGATGGGTGGATAAATGAATGGAAAGATGGATGATGGATGGATGGATGGATGATACATTAATGGATGATAAAAGGTTCAGAAAGTAATTGTTGGATGGATGGCTCAATGAATAGCTGAGTGGATGGATGGATGGATGGATGGATGAAATGTTCGTAAAGTAATCACTGGATGGATGATGAAATGTTCAGAAAGTAATCGAATGGGTGGATTAAATGTTCAGAAAGTCATTGTTAGATGGATGAAATGTTCAGAAAGTCATCTTTGGGTGGATGATGGTTGATGGATGGATGAAATATTTAGAAAGACATTGTTGGATGGATGGGTGATGGATGGATGATGAAATGTTCAGAAAGTAATCCGATGGATGAATGAAATGTTCAGAAAGTCATTGTTGGATGGATTATGGATTGTTGATGAAATGTACAGAACGCCATTGTTGGATTAATGAAATGTTCAGAAAGTAATCATTGTTGGATGGATGATGGATGGATGATGAAATGTTCCGAAAGTCATTGTTGGATGAATGAAATGTTCATAAAGTAATCATTGTTGGATGGATGATGGATGGATGATGAAATGTTCAGAAAGTCATCATTGGATGGATGATGGTGGATGATGAAATGTTCAGAAAGTCATCGTTGGATGGTTGGATGGATGAAATGTTCAGAAAGTCATCGTTGGATGGATGGATGGATGAAATGTTCAGAAAGTAATCATTGGATTGATGATGAAATGCTCCGAAAGCAATCGGGTGGATGGATGAAATATTCAGAAAGTCTTTGTTGGATGGATGATGGATGGATGTTGAAATGTTCAGAAAGTCATCATTGGATGGATGGATGAAATGTTCAGAAAGTCATCATTGGATGGATGGATGAAATGTTCAGAAAGTCACTGTTGGATGGATGATGGATGGATGATGGATTAAATGTTTAGAAAGTCATTGTTGGATGGATGGGTGACAGATGGATGATGAAATGTTCAGAAAGTCATCGTTGGATGGATGATGGATGGATGATTAAATGTTCAGAAAGTCATTTTTGAATGAATGAATGGATGAAATGTTCAGAAAGTCATCATTGGATGGATGATGGATGGATGAAATATTTAGAAAGTCATTGTTGGATGGATGGATGAAATGTTCAGAAAGTAATCATTGGATGGATGGCTGGATGAAATGTTCAGATAGTCATTGTTGGATGATGCATGGATGATGGATGGATGGCTGGATGAAATGTTCCAATTAGTCATTGTTGAATGATGGATGGATGAACTGTTCAGAAAGTCATTGTTGGATGGATGATGGATGGCTGGATGAGATGTTCAGATAGGCATTGTTGGATGATGGATGGATGATGGATGAATGTTCAGATAGTCATTGTCGGATGATGGATGGATGAAATGTTCAGAAAGTCATTGTTGGATGGATGATGGATTATGGATGGATGGCTGGATGAAATGTTCAGATAGTCATGGTTGGATGATGGATGGATGATGATGGATGGATGAAATGTTCAGAAAGTCATTGTTGGATGGATGATGGATGGTTGATGAAATGTTCAAAAAGTCATTGTTGGATGGATGATGGATGATGGATGGCTGGATGATATGTTCAGATAGTCATTGTTGAATGATGGATGGATAATGGATGGATGGCTGGAGGAAATGTTCAGATAGTCATTGTTGGATGATTGATGGATGGATGAAATGTTCAAAAAGTCATTGTTGGATGGATGATGGATGGTTAGATGAAATGTTCAGATAGTCATTGTTGGATGGATGATGGATGGATGGATGGATGAAATGTTCAGAAAGCCATCATTGGATGGATGATGGATGGCTGGATGAACTGTTCAGATAGTCATTGTTGGATGATGCATGGATGATGGATGATGATGGATGATGGACAAAATACTGCTGCACGATTTTTGACTGGTACAGGCAGACGTGAGCACATCACTCCAGTTTTAATGTCCCTTCATTGGCTTCCTGTCCAGTTTCGAATCCATTTTAAAGTTTTATTGTTTGTTTTTAAGTCTTTGAACGGTTTTAGTCCCTCTTATCTGTCTGAACTGCTTCAACTTTATGTGCCATCACGTGCTCTCAGATCCGCTGACCAGATGCTTTTAGCAGTCCCGAAAACCTTTTATAAGACCAGAGGAGACAGAGCATTTTCAGCTCTGGCTCCTAAATTGTGGAACGAGCTGCCACTGAAGGTCAGGCAGGCCCCATCAATATCTGTTTTTAAAACTCGTTTAAAAACACATATGTTTTCATTGGCTTTTAAACCAGAATGAGTTCACATCTCTGTTTTAATGTTGTATTATTTTACTTGTGATGTTCTGATATTTATATGATTGAGATTGATTGTTTTGTGCTTGTTTGTATTCTTGTACAGCACTTTGGACGGCTGCTGCTGTATTTTTAAGTGCTTTATAAATAAATATGGTATGGTATGAAATGTTCAGATAGTCATTGTTGGATGATGGATGGATGATGGATGTATCATACATCCATCATCCATCCATCATCCAACAATGACTATCTGAACATTTCATACATACATCATGTATGTATGAAATGTTCAGAAAGTCATTGCTGGATGATGGATGACGATGGATGGTTAGATGAAATGTTTAGATAGTCATTGTTGGATGGATGATGGATGGATGTATGAAATGTTCAGAAAGTGATTGTTGGATGGACAGCTGCAGTTAAACTTGTTGCATCAGCACCATTCAAGATGGTCTCCACAGAAAAGCAACAGGTGCGTCTTCAGTTTTAGAGATACAGAGCTGTGTGGTGGTGGTGGTGGCTGAGACTGATGTTCAGCACACACTCTGAGGGCTGCATGTGTCACATGAGTACTCAGTCCTGCAACAGACTGCAGACTTTCAGTGACAAGACACACATGAAGCTCTGCATTACATGTTTGACACTGAAACTCTGGCATAAGAAGCTGCAGGTGACTTGTATCTCACACGTGTTATCTTACATGTTTTTAATTAACTGGTATTATGTCGTGAAAATCAAACTTTAACTTAGAAGATTATTTATTTTATATTTTCTTTATTTTATTGACCATTGTTGATATATGACAGCAAAAAAAAAAAAACATACAAGGATGTAAATAATTTTTATTTGTAATGTGTATATAAAGTCTTGGGGGAAATGGCATTCATTGTAAATCATATAATAATAATTCAGAATGTCCTGATGATGGAGCAGTAGGAGTTGTCCCTTCAGTCTTGTTAGAAAAGGATCAGCCTCCCAGCACAAACACTGATTATAAACATGAATGAATGAAATGTGTGTGAGGATACAAGTCGTTTAACAGCTTGTCCTTGAATGAACAGCATGTTCAAAATGTTACAAGTCATGATTGAACTTGGATGAATAAACACGTTGTGCTCGCCTGTATCGCAGGTGCATTAGCATAAAAGTGCTGTAGAGATATAATAATCATATCTGCGTCTGAAAACGAGGGAAAGTACAGAGAAGCAAACTCATCTGTGGATTGTCCTTTTTTTGTTTGTTTTTGAAAAGTGAAATTTGTGTTTTAAAATAGATTTTGTCAGTTTTATAAAACTCTCACTCAATAAGAGTTGAAAGAACTGTTCATGAATTTAAGCACTTTTTAAATATTTGTCTAATGCGAGTGTGATCAGGTTTGCTCTGGCTACATTTCACTATCACTTATCTCCTTCAGTGTGTGTCAGTGTGTGTGTCAGTGTGTGTCAGTGTGTGTGTCAGTGTGATGCATGTCATGACCTCGTGCCAACAGTAGACCGTTCTGAATGGATTCTTGGAGTTGGTTTAAAATGTTTGATCAGTTTGCACACGCAGCTTACAGTTTGATTTGATTAGCTGCCGTCTGACTCCCACAGAAACTAAAGATGTCAACCTCTGATTTGTTCAAACTCTTCTTCTTCTAATTGTCCAAAACCAGTTGGAAATCCAGTCCAGTCCAGTAGTTGTAATGCACGTTAATAGAATAATGTCAGTTTCAATTTACTATGGATAAGTATAGGTCATGGTCTGCATCTCTTTGTTTGGATGGACATAATACATTTCACATCTAAAATGAGCATTATAATTGTAACCCACCACTTAGATGCAGAAGGGGTGGAGGAGGGGGGGGGGACAATGTTTTTGCTTTGGCAGAAATAAAAATGTCTTTTTAAAAGGCAGTTTTTCAAATATTGAGCAAAAATCTAATGTGGTATTATTATCTGAGTCATTCCCAACAATCAGACTGCACAGAACATTACACATGTTGTTTTAATATTTCATCCACAAAAAAAGAGACTATTACCTTCACAGCAGGCTGATATGAATTCCTTCAAGAAATTCAAAACATCTCTTGTTCAAAATATAGCTGTTGGAATTGAAAAAGCTTCTCGGATGAGGATGTGAAACGTCTTCTGTTACAAATAAAGTCCAGTTGTTCTTGTCTTGAACATTTTTGATTTACCATGTCCTGGATGACTGAGAATCTTCACCAGCGAAATTCAAAATATGTTGCATGCTCAGAGGATTTGATTATTCATCTGAAATCATTTCACACCAACTTTCAGATATGAAGTATGAAGTACGGCTTTGTGTGTTTTTGAATCTCTTTCATTTGACCTATTTCTTAATGTTCTCTTTCTTTCTACTTTGTCCCACAGAGCCTCTGTGCATCCAGAGATTTGACCCTGGTCTAGGCCTCATAGCACCCATTAACCCCATGATGGCAGGATTCAGTCTGCTCCCCCCTCCACCTGTACCCCCAGATGTTCCCATCATCAAGGAGATCATTCATTGCAAGAGCTGCACTCTGTTCCCCCAAAACCCCAGTAAGAACCCGCCAGCGACCTCTGAGTGACATCTCAATCATTCACAGATTGGATTTGAGGTTTTGAAAACAAAAAGTTTGTTTTAACCCGTGTCTCGGCTCTGGAGCTTCATTTAGTGATGCAGAGAGAGACGCCATAAACCAACGTGCACAGGCTTTTATTAGCATCCAGGTTGATGTTGAACAAAAAAAAAAATGGAAAAATTGCAAAGGAAGCAAGGTGGCTAAAGAGCCAACACAAAATAGCATCAACATGGACAAGAAATGGAAACATCTTTATCAAAACACATGAAGGAGCTAACCCTAAAATGATAAAAGAACTGAAGGATCTGGACGAGCTCAGGGGAGGACAGACTACAAATCAATGAAACAACTGAAAGGAACAAATACATTAAAACATGACAACATACGAAGACTCAGAACCTAAAATATATAATGTTAATGATGTTATTGATGCTAACTTTTTTCCAGTAATAAAAGATAGCGAATACTACAATGAAGAGCAATTTAATGACATCAATATAACAAATGGAGTTCTCTCTATTATTCACTTTAACAGCAGAAGTATAAATGCAAATATATCCAAAATAACAGATTACTTAAAACAGTTAAACAGAACTTTTACAATAATAGCACTGTCAGAGACATGGCTCAATGACGATAACACAAGTAATATTCACATCGAAGGGTATGAATTATTTCACACGAACAGAAATAATAAAAGAGGTGGTGGTGTCGCTCTATATGTAATGAATGAAATAAAATGTAAATTAAATAATGAAATGTCAATAATAGTTGATAATATTATGGAAATGATAACAATAGAAATAATAAACAAAAATGATAAAAACATAATAATAAGTTGTGTATATAGATCACCAGGATCAAATATAGAAATATTCACTGATAAAATCTTGGAGCTATTGGAGAAGAGTTTTAATAAAAAAGTTTTTTTGTGTGGAGACTTTAACATTGATATGGGAAATAAAACAGATTCAAATAACATCAGTACATTTATAAATTCAATGTACAGTTTAAATATGTATCCGTTGATATCCAAGCCAACAAGAATTACAACTCATAGTGCCACAATAATTGATAATATTTTCACAAATATAACAAACGGAGAGGTGATAGGTGGTATTTTAACGACTGACTTAAGTGATCATTTACCAGTTTTCACAATCTATAAAAATGATCAAAGTATCACAAAAGCAGTTACAACGAAGAAAAAGACCATAAACACATCAAAAAAAGTTATGGAAAAATTAAAAGAGGATCTAGATAAACAAGACTGGAATGAAGTGTATGTTGATGATGTAAACAGATCATATGATGAGTTTATGAATATCTTGGAAACTCTGTATGAAAAAAATTGTGTACAAACAAATTATACAAAGAGAAATATCGTTGACCAACCATGGATGACAAAAGGGTTGAGAAATGCTTGTAAAAAAAAGAATTATTTGTATTCATGTTTCTTGAAATTGCGAAGTCAGAACGCTGAAGAAAAATATAAAAAGTATAAAAATAAATTAGTAGGGATTATAAGGAAACATAAGAAAGAATATTATAGTAAATTATTAGATAAAAGTAATGGTGATATGAAAGCAACATGGCGAGTAATGAATAGTGTTATGAAGAATCATAAAGCAAAAACTAGTATTTCAAAATATTTTGTAACAGAAAAAGATGAAGTTTATGATGAAAATGAAATTGTCAATGGATTTAATCAATATTTTGTGAATGTTGGATCAAGCCTTGCAGCTAAAATACCAAAAGTAAATAATAATGTGAGCCATTCAATTACAGGCTGTGCAAACAGTATTTTTCTAAATGGAACTAACAAAGAGGAAATAATGAAGGTAGTAAAAAATCTTACAGACAAGAGATCAAAGGACTGGGTGGACATGGATATGATGTTTGTAAAGGATATAATGAACCATGTTATTGAGCCGTTTACATATATATGTAACTTATCATTTTCAACAGGAATATTTCCAGATAATATGAAAGTAGCTAAGGTAGTTCCTCTTTTTAAAAATGGTGATAAATGTGTGTTCAACAATTATAGACCTATATCCTTGTTACCACAGTTTTCTAAAATTCTTGAAAAACTATTTGTGAACAGACTAGATCAATTTATAGACAAACAAAATATTCTAAGCAATAGTCAATATGGGTTCAGAGCTAAAAACTCTACATCAATGGCTCTCATGGAATTAATGGAACAAATAACTACTGCTGTCGATCAAAAACAATATTGTGTCAGTATTTTTGTTGATTTAAAAAAAGCATTTGATACTATTGATCACACCATTCTCCTTGAAAAACTGAACAAATATGGTATTAGAGGACCAGCATTACAGTGGGTAGAGAGCAGGTGGTACTTTTTTTCTGCTGGACTCAAGGTGCGGGAACCATACCCTATTACTCTCATCTTGCCTTGCTGTCGCTGGTATAAAATAGCACCTAACCCAACTTGCGATGCATCACAATGTAACACAAAGGGCTCTGTAAAGTCAGGGTACCCAAGGACAGGAGGTCTGATAAGTGCATCTACGAGCTGGTTCAATGTCTCTTGGTGGACGCTAGTCCACTGAACGGGCAAGCGTGATGGTAAGTGGCCTTTACTTTTCTTCACCCTTTTGTTCGTCTTCTCAGCTGGGACAGAAGCAGAGTTCTCAGACATTGGAGGACTAAGCAGGTTATAGAGTGGATGGGCTGTACGGGAGAAGTTAGCGATGAAAGGCCTATAATATGAGAGGAAACCAAGCATTTGACGTACCTCTCCGACAGTTGCAGGTGTTTTTTCTTTTAAAGCCATCACCGGGGCCAGCTCCGCTGGGTCCATTGTGTAACCTTGGCCTGTAACGAGCTTGCCCAAAAACTTGACACTTCGCCTGAACAGGTCACATTTCTTTGGAGTCAGCTTAATACCATGCTCCCTGTAACGCTGGAGGACAAGGCGGATGTGCTCTAAGTGCTCTTCAAAATTGCTGCTGTGCACCAGGTTGTCATCCAGGTATGGAAGGCAAATAGTGTCTCTGAGACCTGCCATACAATGTTCCATGCTCCTCTGGAACTCAGCTGGTGCGGAGCTCAGGCCAAAGGGAATGCGCACCCATTGGTAGAGCCCCCAGGGTGTGATGAAAGCAGTCAAGGGGCGGCTCTCTTCATCCAAAAAACCTTGGTGGTACGCCTTGCCTTGATCTAGCACTGAAAACCAAGAGCTCCCACCCAGTGCATCCAGCATGTCCTGAATTCTTGGTATCGGATGACGGTCCGGAACTGACTTGCGGTTGAGCTCTCTAAAGTCACAACAAAGCCGAAGGGTACCATCTTTCTTGCGGACACACACCACAGGTGATGAGTAGGGAGACCTTGATTGTGTGATCCAACCTTTGTTAAGCAGATCTTGCAGATACTCTTTCACTTCATTGTGAAGCGGTTTTGGGACAGACATGTAGGTTTTTTTTACAGGACTTGTGTCATGAAGGGTTATATGCATTTTCAGAGAAGGGATGCAGCCCACATCATCACTGTCATATGCAAATGCCTCACATTCTTCCCGCAACATCATCTTCACAGCTCTTTGTTGACTTTCTGTCAGGTACTGAAGATCCACTGGTGGATCCCATGACTTTGGTCTCTGTTGACTCTTGTGTGACTGTGTGTTATTTGTGTTGTGTGACTTTAACTTTGAACTCTTTTTTTCCTCTTGTGTCAGCTCATTTACCTTTGTCTGGTAGTTTGCTGCATATACAGTCTTTATTGGTTCAAGATGTCCGATCACTTTACGACTCATTAGATAAATGGTGTGGTCTGTGGTGTTAGTCACTGGGATGGGCACGTATGGCACTTTTCTGTCTGGAATTTGCACCAGTACATCACTGAACATGATGCCCTCTGGTGGTGGGTCAGCCATGTCAGCTAAAAAAAACATATCTTGGCCCTGAGCCTGTGGACTAACATGTGCCCGTGCATAGACTGTGGTGACTTGATTTGCTCTCAAAGGCACTCTCTTTACTCCAGTCCTTACCACACCTGTCTCTGAGTCTTTGTTGCTGTTCTGCACAAGTTTGACAACATTATGTGCAGTTTGTACAGTTATTTCAAATGCTTTACTCACATAGTGTGCGAGTTGTTTTCTTCCATCTTTGGACTTTACTTCTTTTCTGTTGACAACAGCTTCAATAACATTGTAACCGATGATAGGATCACTGGCCACGGCTGGGTCACTGGATACCAATATTGGCACTTGCAGCTCACTGGTTGGGGAACAATCACCGTCTAGTCTGAAGCTGACTTCTATCCAACCAGTGTAGGGGATGGGCGTGTCATTTGCAGCGAACACTGTGAGCGTCTCATTGTCCAACAGTTCTGAAACAGGTCTGACAACTGTGTGGGGAAGGTGGTTCTGCCGCCAGTTTTCATTTACAATGCTGGACTGTGCCCCTGTATCCCACAATACTTTGACTTGATGGTTGTCCATAAAACAGTTCACAGTACAGCGGTTTCCCACCAGGCTTATTAACCTTGACTTGCGTTGAGGAGGTAGATAACAAACTTCAGTTAAAGCTGAAAAGGTAGTAACTGGAGTTTCACTGGAGGATGGTGGTGAGCTTGGCGTCTCATTATGGGACCGTTGGTACTGGACTACTGCTGGTCCCACCTCAGTAGTCCTTCCCCGTTTCCCCATCAATGGTCTCGGTGCTCGGCATCCACGAGAGTAGTGGCCCTCCTGCCCACATTTGAAACAGTGTATACAGTTGTCTCCTTTCCCCTCTTCTCTGCACTTCTTACAGCCTTTTTGTCTTTGTTTTGGTGCCATGGTGTTGGAACTGGTTTCCAGAGCAGCCATAAACATTTCTTTCATTTCTTTGCGAAGTTCTTCTATGATCTGCTGTGTGTCTGATTTAATTTCTTTATTTTTAACTGTTGCCACAGCCACTGTAGTGGGAGATTCTCTGGATTTCAGGTGGCTTTGAACGGGTGTCAGGGCTGTCCGGCACTCTGTTTGAAGCTCTTGTACCTTGGGAATCTTGACTGCAGTGGACCTCCTTTGTTTCTCAAATCTTTCATTTTCTAGCTTTGAAGCTTCGTTAACTTTCTCAATCAGTTCTTCATCTGTTATAGTCATGTTACTTAGCAGAGGCAGCAATTGATACTTAATGGAGTCGCTGAGCAGCCCAGTTTCAATGGAGCGGAGAAACTTACGCTGAATTGTGGTGCTGCTGTATATTTCATCGGTCTCCTCATTTTCTGCTTTCCATAACAATTTTTCTTTGAGCTCGATGGCACGAAATACAAACGTTAGGGCAGTTTCTTTGGGATCTTGGGAGATATTGACAAGCTGGTGGTAAAGCTCAGTGGGGCTATCTGCCCTGTAGTGTCCCTTTAATATGGTGAGCAGTTTGCTAAGTGTTAGCCCACGTTTTATCTCCAACATGTCTCTTAGAGGCATTCCTGGACTGATGGCCCTAATTACTGCTTCAACTATTTCAGTCTCTGAGTGTCCTTTTTCAATCCCCTTTTCAATCTGGCGTACTAAACTGAGGTAGGGCAGCTTATCCTTCTGCCCACTCTCACCAATCTGTCCAGAGATTTTAAACTCCCTCCTCAATGTTACCTCTTGCAGAGTTCGTGTCGGCTCTGATCGGGTTTTGAGTGGATAATCTGTTGCCTGGACTGAAGTTATGCATGGAATGGTGTTCTCAAAGTATTTCTGTGGCACAGACTCTTTAAATGAGGATTTTTCTACTGACTGATAAATTACTTTACTTAGTCTCTGGATGTATGTGGCTGTTTCTTTATAAAACTGTTCCACTTGATCCTCTTCTTCACTTTTCTCTATCTCATCAAACATATCCTCTGCCAACCTGATGAGTGTCCTCTTGGTCGTACTTTGAGGCTCTCCGCTGTCCAGGCCGGAACACTTCAGTCGCCTGCAGACGTCCACGAGAGGCTCTCTTTCCAACTGCCACAAGGCTGCACTCACTTGATCACGCAGAAGCTGTACTGCTTCCATCTTCTCTTTTTTTTTTTTTCTGGTTCGTCTCTTGGGAAGGAAGGTGGTTGGTGATGGTGTTGATTCACTAGCGCCACCTCCTGGCTAGCTCGCCAAAATATGTTACACCGTTGAAAATGATGGGCCTGGTCACTTCTGGTGTAGCATATTTATTTAGTTTTTAACTGTGAACAGAAAAACACAACGGTTACAACTGCTCCTAATATCTGCTATAAGCTGGTTTCCTAGCAACGGCTGATTTCCTCTGCCTAAACAACAGCCAACAAACGACACAACAGTAAACAGACACACAGTATTCACTTTTAACATCACTGTGTACATCCACCCCAACACATCTTCCTTAACCAAACCCAAACAATACTGTATTTTGTTTATGATTCAGCTTACCTGTGAACAGAAAAACACAACGGTTACAACTGCTCCTAATATCTGCTATAAACTGGTTTCCTAGCAACGGCTGATTTCCTCTGCCTAAACAGAGCGTCATCGTCCGTTCTATAAGGCACTGAGCGCCCTCTGATGGCGAAACCCATACACTACAAGGCAATAACGCTAGTTTCTGTCTGTCAGTAATCTTTAGCAAACAAATAAAATGGGGGGCTACTATTTTCATGCCTTGTTCTCTTTCATAGTGCCACACTAACATAGGTTTCGCCAACTTTAAGTCTTCTAACAAAATTCTTAAGCTTGTTCCCAGGAGCCAAGATGGTCTAGTGGCAGAGCTTTTGACTTGGGACCCGAAGGACATGGGTTCGCGTCCCGGCCACTACACACCTTGGGGTGTCTATGAGTGCACACCTAATTCTCCAGCTCCCCGAGCGCTTTCTGGCTGCTCACTGCACCACCTGGTGGTGGTTGGGTTAGATACAGAGACGAATTTCGTCTGTGTATGGGAAACATACACAGATGACAGACAAACAAATTATTATTATTATTATATCTGTTGTGGGTGTGTCTTGAAGATTCCATTGGACATGATATTGGCTTACTATGTGTACATGTGATAAGATGTGATTGGTCGACGTTGCCTCAACAGGAAGGACATAAAGACAAGTGACGCAGACTGAAGCTGTGTTCCAAGTCAACGGCTGCATACATCGAAGGACCCAGCCTCCTCGGTCGACGTAGGCCGGGTCTTTCAAAGACCACGTAGACCGGAAGTCTGCGGCTGTGAATTGGGACATGTCTAGCCTTCAGGGTTACATCGACGTATGTCCTGTCACCTAGCAACCGTGACAGCGCTCAGCCGATAAAAGAATGGAGATTGAAATTATAGCTTTTCTACTGCTTTTTTAATTCAAGAGGAAATACAAACTTTATGAGACAATCATATCCAGATAACTTACTTTTTTTTAGTCTACAAACTTTTAAGAAACAACTGTTAATTTCAGCTAGTTTCATGGATAATTTCAGTGACTGACAGACTAATGTATTAACTTTATTAACTTGTGCATAATAAATAAAATCTAAATGTTATTGTTAAATTATTAATATTTTATATAAAATGTAATAAATTATAATATTTAACGTATCTTAAAATTTAGAATAGGGCCTACAGCATAACATTTTCCAATATTTTATTTTATAAGATCCATTGGTACATAAAGTGGTTGTAAAAATGTTAAAAACAGGTCTTTCATTTCTTTTATTAATAAAACAGCACTGACATTTTTTCACTGAGCATCAGTATATTTACCTTAAGCCTCATAATTGTGATAATGCTTTGATATAAAAATTAAATCTTAAACTAATAATGTTTTTGTTGTTCTCTACATTTCCTGAACCAGACCAGACCCTTGTACTGGAAGATTAACCTGTGTCCCAGTCCTGGACCTTTACTTTAACCAAGAAGATCCTAGACCAGATTTCCGATGAAGCAGGGTCTCTGGCAGTGTTGCTTCATCTCTTGGACCTGGATCCATGACATGGTTGGGGAGCCACAGTTGAGACCCTGCTGTTTGTTTTCTGGCTGGCAGGTGTCACATCCTGCAGGTGGTCTCAGGAGTGTTTGTGACGCCTCGTTCTACTGTCCACTGCATCGTCCATCATACAGAAGAGCTGGTGGCCATTATCATCAGGTCATCCACCTGCCTGAAAACCCAGAGGACCTGGAGGTGGTGTCCCGTGGATTTGCAGAGCGGGCACACCACAGAGCCTTTTGTTGTTGTTTTGAATGAACTTACTGTTAATAAAATGAATTATTGACAACTACTAGTTTTTGTAATCACCTTATTTTTCAAATTTAAAACAAAAAACACCTTTTTCAATAACGTAAAAAAAATACAATCATCAATTCATTTATTTGCAAATTCTTTCAAGCATTGAGAAAAGCCTCTCCATTCTGTCTCTACTTACATTTGTTCTTCTCTCTGCTGTTCCATCTCTTCTGATGAACTGAAATAAATCATCCTCTCTGTCCTGCTGCCTCTTTCTTTCCCGTCTCCATTCCTCTTTGTTCCTCAGCTCTGTCTTCCTGGTCACCCACTGCTGCGCTTGGAACTGGAGTGTCCTCAGTGATGGAGACAGTTAGGACAGGAGGTGCAGTGGAAGTTCTCTGTCCCAAAACTTCATCCATGAGGACAAACCAGGGCCAAGTCACAGCAGCAGCTTCCCACTGACTCCTTCCCCTGACTCCTTCCCCTGACTCTGGATATTTACAGTCCTGAACAGAGGAAACATCACAGTTGGCAAAAAGAACAACAAATGTTTTTTGAAACTTTACATTAACAGCTGCATGTACAAATTATATTCTTCATTAAACATGCACACACTTTGTGTGTGTGTATATATATATA
>JBBPBX010005386.1:30536-41248 GCA_038048925.1 Garcialebias charrua
TCCTATTTATTTTTTGTCTGCAGAGGAGTTTCCTTGTCCTGCAGGCCCATCTTCTCCAAAATTATCCTAATAACATCAACATAAAATGAATGAAGAGGGGAAACATGGTAAATAATGTCTTAGAAAAACTACAGTTTTCACAACTCAAGAGGACCTATATTTCATAAAGATTGCAGGTTATGTATGAGGGTTAATGAAACTGTACTCAGAAGCATAAAATGAATAAGTTGATTCATTCTTGTACCTCCATGCCACAGCTGCAGATTGTTTTGCACTCGTGAAAAGGTGACTTCATTCTGAAGTTTAATAAAAGCTTCAGTCTGCTCCTTGCTCCCTAAGAAATAAAAATTGCTTAGCAGCGATAGTATGACGGGACCCACTGTACAAGCTGATCTCCAACAAATAAATAAATAAAAATGTCTACACAAATGACAAAAGCTTATCATCTGCTTTAAAACATAACCGCTTTAGGTTTTTTAATTTTTTAATCCCAGATTTTAACATACTTACATTTGAAAGTGTACTCCGTCGCTACTTCGTCCACCATTATGTCCAGAATTTTCTGTGTGACCGCAATGCATCTTGGGATAGGATGGGCTGTGAAGGACACACGGGACCTGGCCTTCAAATCGGGGGGAAAAGGAGGCCGCATTCGTGGGCTACATTGAAGGAGTCTTTGAATTGGGACAGGCCTCGGCACGTCGCTGTGATGTAAGCAACGTTCAAATTCGGCCTTTGAAGGATGCAGCCGTTGGATTGGGACACAGCTTGAGTGACAGTCGTCTTAGCAGTTTAGCGTTAGAGCCCACTTTTTTTTTTTTTTAAATCTGTTTAGGGGTTTGGCATTAATGGATAAATGTTTTTAGTTAACGGAATATGGGTTAGCAAAGCTAAATTTTTGGTTAACTGTCCCCACCTGTTAAGAGGATTTTTGGTCAAATGTTATGAATGTTTTTATTACTATGGCTGAGAATATTATCTCTGCCCATGACCCATATGCTTGGGTTAGCAGAGAAAGCTGGGTGAGCTGAGTGAGGCTGCATCATGCAGCTGGCTCCAAGGACACCTCCTGCACTCTGTGAACTCGGCTGAACTGATAAGGTTATAAAAGCAAGTGAAGGGGGCAGCTCGAGACATATCATGACTGGTCTTGATGAGTGTGCATCATGTATATTTACATTACCTGCCCTGAAAATCTGAGCTTGCAAGTAAAATCCTGGTTAAAAATCTTATGCCGTTGAGTGCAGTTGAGCAAGTAAGATAAGCAAGAATATTTTTCTCCAACACCACCACTGTTGATTCCCAGTGGTGGGCAACGCTAATTAATTTTTTTAGGTCCACAATTTCAAAAGCACAAATGTCTTATGAAAATTAGGGGAAGCTAATCTAATCCGCTATTTATATATTTATATATAGTTAGCGTTATGCAAAATTTGCACTACACTGCCAACTGAAAAGTAACAAAAATGATCCTAAAAGGATGAAATTACAAAAATCAAAGGATTTATTTAATACTTTACGTACATATATTCTATTCGGCCACGAAATTAACAAAAAATAGAATGATCTTTTAATCCCTAAAACCACTTTTAAATCTCAAATACACGGGTGTGTCGCCACCGCATTTATAATAATAATAATAATAATAATGAATTCAATTTATAACGCGCTTTTCATTAGTGAAAATCTCAAAGCGCTACACACATTGAATGCTACACACATTCATACACCGGTAGCGGCAGACTACCATGCAAGGTGCTTTCCAGACCTACCGGGAGCAACTCGGGGTTAAGTGTCTTGCCCAAGGACACAACGACACATGGTGTGGGGAACCGGGATTCGAACCGCCAACCTTCCGATCGGGGGACGACTGCCATTACCACTACGCCACGGCCGCCCCTTTATACATAAAAGTAACCCAAATACATAAAACTAACGACTCACCGTCGAATGGTCGACACAAAACACACAATAAAATCCTCCGGCCACGTTAATTTGGCTTGAAACAGCGGGGTTCTCTGCGGATTTATCCATTAGTAACCCAGCACAACCAACCAGCTGGACACGTTAGCGTCCAGTTCACCTCTGACCCGGAAGATGTCAAGATTCTATAGGTAGTCAACAGATTTAATGAAAAGTAACTAAAATACATAAAACTAACGACTCACCGTCGAATGGTCGACACAAAACACACAATAAAATCCTCCGGCCGCGTTAATTTGGCTTGAAACAGCGGGGTTCTCTGCGGATTTATCCAAGTACCCAGCACAAACAGCTAGCCACAGAATTAGCCCCTGAGTTCACCTCTGACCCGGAAGATGTCAAGATGGAATAGTCCATTTTTAGTAGGGGGATAAAGAAATCGACCGTTTTTTTATTGCGTATTTAATGATCGTTTTCATCGTAACTATAATTATTTTTATGTTAAATGTACATTAACAAGCAGGATCAATGTTAGGGATGTAGGTGACTGGCCGGGGCGTGGCGGGGCCCCATGCTGATTGGGATCCCCAGGCAACGGCATCATTACCTACATGGTAGATCCGAGTCTGTTCTCCGCTCTGCTCCCTCCCCCTCACACCCTCCCTCCTCTCTGCTCTTTACGGTGGGGAAAAAGGTAAAAGAGCTTGAAAATAAGTTTATTGGTTTTTACTGATAGATAATTAGTTATTAGCGGTACTGCATTTTAAATAAAAATAGCACAAATCCGCTTATGAATTATAAAAGTTAGTCAAACCACAAAAACGCTGACAAAAAGTTTAGGTCCACTGTAAGCGGATTAGCAACACTTTTATTCAGACAAGCTTTTAGTTAAATGTTTTATTTTAGTGTTTTTATCAGCTGTTTTTACTGTTTTTATTAATCAGCTCAGCTGTTATTTATTTTTTATTTTTTTCTATTTTATGCTTTTAGTTTGTATTTTGTACAGCACTTTGTGATTGTATCTATGATAAGTGCTATATAAATAAAGTTTACTTACCGGTACTTACTTACTTTTACAATTTAACTAGCCTTATGCTATGTGGGCTTTTAATTTGCTATTTGATACTTTTAACTAGCATGTTGCTACTTTTAGCTTTTAGTTAGACTTCTGGTTCTTGTAGTTTGTAGCTGGCCTTTTGTTGCTTTTAGCTTCTAATTAACCTTTACAATTTACATATTTGTAAGCTATGTTTTTTAGGTCTTTTACTATTTTTAACTAAGCTTCCTATAGGCTACTACTTATGCTTTTAGCTATTCTTTTACATTTAGCTAGAAATTAGCCATTTCTAGCTTTAAATAGTCATTTTCCACTTATGCTTTTAGTCTTTTGCTACATTTAGCTTTTAGCTAGCCTCTTTTGATACTTTTATTGAGCATTTTGCTACTATTAGCTTTTAACTTGTATTTAGCTTTTTAGCAAAAATGTTGTTCCCTTTAGCTTTTAGCTAATCTAGTGTTCTGCTCTTTTTAGATTTGACGTCCAGTTTCAGTTTCTTCAGCAGCCAAGCACTCAATGCAATTTCACAGAAAATGCAGTTTTTGCAGTTAACACCAACAGCACTGTTTATTTCAAAAGGTTTAAATTTGAAAATAGACAAAGTGGAACAAGTAGATACATTTCCAGTAGGCTAAAAAGTGTGAGTTTGGTGCTGAAATTCTCTCCTCTGTTGTTCTGACAGCTTTATCTTAGTTGTAACACCACTTCACCCTCAGAAATAACATGCTTACTATTGTTTTTGTGAGGTCAAAAAGCTCTTCTCTTCAAGTTGTTTATTTATGCAGCTCTAAAACAATGTCTTAAAGAAAGCTGCTCATCTCAGATGGTGTTAATGCACAAAGAAGGAAGGAGCATAAAAGCATTTGGATCTTTCTTTTTATCTCAGTGCGCAATCAGATCTTTTCTGCTAGAAACCAAACACTATGGGCCTCGGCATATTTCTAATCAGTAGGCTGATGTTTCTTTACTTGTTTTAAATCAACTTAGCAAAACGTCATATAAACTAGAAAATGGATTTTACTGAAACTCCCAATTTAATCAATGGGTGAACATCTACAACTGACTAACTTTCGGGGTTAATCTACAGCCATCTTAGATTAGATTCTAATCTAAGATGGCTGACACAGCTCACCCAACTTGGTCAACACAAACATTGATGGTGGTAGTAGCCGAGAGTCATCTGCAACACAAACGCAACAGATTGTTCAAAACTGTGACATGCAAGGTGCTGGACAATGTGCATTCATTGAAAGAATGATTATGATGTGCAAGTATGATATTTACAATCATCAACTGCAGCAGCAGCTAGCTGTAGAATTTACAGCACAAATATTATATTTGCAAGAATAACCTTGTGATGTGAAACTAAAAATGTAAAGATTTACCAGTACAGTACAGTATTTAGAGTTTGTATCTACCTTTATCTATATTTTGACATTGAAGTTGTTTTAGGATCAATCAGAGATACAATGCAGGATGAACAACTGGGAGATAAAGTTAGGGAGGCCAGGCTGAGATGGTTTGGACATGTCCAGAGGAGGGACAGTGGGTATATTGGTAGAAGGATGTTAGAAATGCAGCTGCCAGGAAAAAGACAAAGAGGAGATGTATGGATGTAGTTAGAGAGGACATGGAGGTAGTTGGAGTGAGGACAGAAGATCTATTGCAGTAAATCTAGTAAATCTATTGCAGTACTGTATAAAGTCAGGGACTTATTAAATGATAAAACTCTGTATTTGTTGTATAACACATTGTTGTTGTATAAATCATTGTTCCACACTTAATATATTGTATTGATGTTTGGGGGAAAGTGTGTAAAACAATTACAAAGCCTATTTTGTTTTACAGAAAAGAGCTGTAAGAATTATCACCAGAAAGCAGTACTGTCATCCATCAAGCACATTATTTTATCAACTGAAGTTATTGAAGTTCCATGATTTGGTAGATTATAATGTTTTATCAGTTATGTATAGGGCTCAGAATAACACATTACCTTTAAATATCCAAATACATTTTATTAAAAGACAAAGTTGTTATAATCTTAAGGGGACAGAGATGTTTGTAAAACCAAAATACAGAACCAGTTTAAAGGGACGGGCTACCTCAATCCAGGGAATTGGATTATGGAATAGTTTGGAGAATGATGCTAAAAATGCCAAGTCAATGTGTATATTTAAGAAAATGATCAAAACTGAATTGTTATAAAAATATATAAGACGTAGCGTAATGTTGTTAGAGTTAGAAAATTAGAAAGAGTTATTCATTTTGTTCCGTTACTGGAAGATTATTATTGTTTGAACTGATTGTTTGAAAAAAGGGACAGATATAATAAGATTTTTCTTCCTTCTGCTACCTTTCATTTTATACTTGGATTCTTATCATTTATGGGATTGTTTGGTATTGTATTTTAAAATGAATACATTTCTTGAAAAAATAAATTGAACTACAAAGTAATTGTTTGAAAAAAGGGGCAGATAAAATAAGATTTTTTTTTTCTTCTTTCTGCTACCTTTAATTTTTTTTATATTGTGTATGTTATCTTTTATGGGATTGTTTTGTATTGTATTTTAAAAATGAACACATTTTATAAAAATAAAAAAGATGCAGAGGACAGAGTGAGATGGAGGATGACTCGCTGTGGGGACCCCTGACAAGGCAACAGCTGAAAGAAGAAGAAGAACGTGAAGAAGAAAGAAGAAAAATACAAAGTAAGAACAAGAGAACAAGAATTGTTCCATCATGGTCTTGGCTATGTGTATCAAAGGTTCATTGGTAACTCTAGTATTCCCAGGACATGATGTGAATGGTTGTTTCTCCCCCCTTCCCCACAAACACCCCCTCTCGCATAGTGACTGCTGGAGACGGAAACCAGCTCTCACCATGGCGCAGAAAAGAGAAACGGGTAAAAGAGAATGTGTGAATGGATCTGTTAGCACTCTGTATAGAGGATGAATATTTGCTTGAAATTAACCAAAATTTAGCTCATTGTGTGTAAAATGGCAGAGGCCATTTAAGCCATATTCTTGAGCAGCAGGCAGAAATGGACAGCTTAACTCTTGAAGAAAAAGATTAAATGATTTATAAAATATCAATCACTGCGTTCTCTTTCCACAATTAACAGTGATGGCAAAACCAAAGTTCATGCTGAATAATCCAGGTATAAAATCCAACAATGTTCAGTCAGTGATGGAAATTAATTTTCACCTGAGGCGACTGATCTGCAAAAGCAAGTGCTCAGACAGCCAAACCTCCTCTTTGGGTGTAGTAAAAATTACCATCTAATATTAGAAATAAATCATAGTCTTATTTTCAAACACAAGACTATTTTGTTGCTGATTAATCAAGTACCTGTTTGGGGCTCTTGAAAAAGCTGTGTTGGATTTCATTCTGCCTCCCCTGAGAGCGGCCAAGTGTAAAACACTACTGCTGGAAAAAGCACTCACATCCGACCTTTGACCTCCCATTACACAATCTTAAAAGGGATGCTTCATCTATAAAAATGATTGGAGGCTGCACTGCACTGGACCAGCAACCAGTGCAACAAACAGAGCAAATAACACAATCATTCAATCCACTTGTGCCATTCGTGTCTCCCCCTCGCACACCAGAGGAATGTGTTCATGAGGAACCAGCTTCAGCTCCCATTTCCACTCTTACTTACTCTTACGCTGCACAAACACAACATGAGGGGAGAAAATCAAGCACAAAGGATAAATTGTGATTCCTTGGTGAGGATTTGCTTTGCTTCGTTAAAGGGGGTGGTAAAAATGTGATATAGAATAATGTGTGCAGTAGGCCATCTCTGCTTCACGCTTCGTTTATCACCGTCTCGCTCTATCATGGTTTTTCAAAATAAGATTGGATGTGACACACAATTGGCATGATTGATGGATGAGCTGCATTATCGGCATGGAATTTATATTTAAAATAAATTGTTTAAAACTATTTAGCACAGCTGCAGATGGCAAAGTGCAGCAGGAGGCAGAGAGCTGAAATCATGACATGCTGTGCTCTTTTAAAGCGTTTAGAATATTGCAAGTGTGGGAATATTTATAATACCTTCATATTCATTCAACATTTAAAGGTATTGTGACAATATGCTAAAACATAGACATCTTTAGAAAGAGGAGCTACTCAGCTTTGATTTTTTTGTAGACAGATGCTTTGAATAATTAATATATAAAAGTATTTTTAATAAAATAGTTTGAATGACGTAACTGCAATGCGTTGCAGTTTTCGGGTGGAGAAAGGAGGGGTCAAACGCCGACGCATTTTAATGACGCAATGTAATGAACGCACCTTGTAAATAACAATGGCAGAGAATATATAAACCGAGGAATTAAGCAATTTAAGTGAAGATTTGAGTAATTTGTCTTCAGTTTGGGAAGCCGAAGTTAGTTCGAGTGATGAACAAGAAACAGCTGGTTATAATGTAGGTCTGCAGCCGTATTTATTTGAGTCTTACCGTTCAGGGAGCGAGGGGGACTCCAAGATTTCAGAGGAGGAAGGTTCCGAGGGTGAAGGGATGGAACGTGAAAAGGCTCACTTGTTCACTGGCAATATTAGAGCACCCAAATGCGACACAACGTACCAGCATTTTTCAAGTTTTACACAAAAAAATGGCTATCTTGAAGACAATGAAACTGCGTTATAATAGCAGCCGCAGACAGAACTTCATATCCCTACGTCACATGACGTCGCATGCGGAAGTACCCGGATTTCCCGTGACGAAACACGACGCCAAGTTTAAAATCACTTTGAAACAAATTTTCATTGATTTATCATTTTGCTTGTAAAAATGAACATAGTTGAATACAACATTTATATGTTGTGCCACTTTATGCATTTTTCATTCATTCAACCTTTATTTAGTCAGGTAAATCTTTTGAACCTCATGGGCTCATTTACGAAAGCGACCTGCTAAAACTAAAGAACAATGAACAGCAGTGGTAGAATTTCCTTAAACAATAAACAATAAACAAACAAACAATAAACAATAGAAAACAAAAGAGAGAAAAAAACAAAAGAAAGTTTTTTTTTTTTTTAACAAAGTATCAAAAAACTAGCAAAACATTATAAGGTAGACGTATAAAATCAAAGACAGGAACAAATCTGCATTGGTTTTTGCCAGGATTCCAACAGATTCTGAAAACCATTTAGAGAAGTCAAGGTCGAGAGCTTCAGATCTTTTTGTAAGATATTCCATGAAGCAGGAGCGGAGTAGGAGAAGGCCCTTTTTCCAAGTTCAGTCCTCACTGACGGAACACTGCAGGTAATCATGTCCTGAGAGCGCACACTGTAGCTGCACTCACGCAAAGACATGTAGGAGGAGATGTATGAGGGCAGCAGACCAAGAAGTGATTTAAAGATGAAAATGTACCAGTGGAAGAGTCTGCGTGAGGTTAATGATGTCCAGTTAACCAGTGAATACAGGGTGCAGTGGTGGGTACGATAATCACAACCAGTTATGAATCTTAGTGCACCATGATAGACAACATCCAACATCCGCAGGGTGCTTGTAGGAGCATTCATGTAGAGAATGTCACCGTAATCAATGGAGGGAAGGAAAGTCACAGACACAAGGCGTTTCCTGACATTCAGTGATAGACATGATCTGTTTCTGAAAAAGAAACCCAGTTTAACTTTCAGTTTCTTCACTAGGTTTTCCACGTGGAGTTTAAAAGAGAGATGTGAATCGATCAGGATACCCAGATATTTATAGGAATCAACAAACTCAATAGGGACACCATTTGAAGATAAAATCAGAGGAGGATCTGCTGGAACCGCCTTCCTATTTGAAAAAAACATCCCTTTTGTTTTATCAGCATTTAGGACAAGTTTGAGACGGAACAAATCTGACTGGATGATGTCAAAAGCGGATTGCAGTAACTGGAAAGCCTTAGCAACTGTTTTAGCTCGGCAGTAAACAACTGTATCATCAGCATAGAAATGTAAGGATGCATCAGGGATGCAGTGACCTACATTAGCTATGTAGCTAAGTTGTCCAGTAGCTCAGTTGGTTAATCAACCTGCGGTTGGCGCAGAGATGCATTTTGGGCAGCACGGTGGCACAACTGGTAGAGCTGCTGCCTCTCAGCGAGAAGGTTGCCGGTTCAAATCCCGGTCCGGGGCCTTTCTGGGTGGAGTTTGCATGTTCTCCCCGTGCATGCGTGGGTTTCCTCCGGGTACTCCGGTTTCCTCCCACAGACCAAAAAACATGCTTGTTAGGCTGATTGGTGACTCTAAATTGACCCTAGGTGTGAGTGTGAGAGTGGATGGTTGTTTGGTGTGAGTGAGACAGGTCCCTCTTGTAAATGAGTCCCCGTGACTCAACGAGGCTAGCCTGTATAAATAAAGGTTGAATGAAGGAATGAATGAATGTAGATTTAAAGAGAGTGGGTCCTAAAACTGAGCCTTGTGGTACACCATTTTTAACTGTTAAATAGCTGGAAGAAGTACCGTTATGTTGAACACATTGCCTCCGATTGGAAAGATAGTTAGAAAACCAACCGATGGTGTGATCAGAGAAACCGATTTCTGAGAGCTTATGACACAGGATGTTATGATCCACAGTGTCAAAAGCTTTAGACAGGTCTAAGAAAAGTGCAGCACAATAGTCCTTAGCATCCAATGCTTCAACAACATCATTCAGAACCTTCAGAGAAGCAGTTGTTGTGCTGTGTTTTTTCCTGAAACCAGATTGATGAAGAGGTAAGATGTTAAATGAGTCCAGATAATTTTTGATCTGAGAGTTTATCAGTTTTTCTAGAACCTTGGCTAAGATGCAGAGTTTAGAGATCGGTCGATAATTGTTCAGTGAGGTGGGGTCACCTCCCTTCAGCAAAGGAAGAACAAAGGCTGTTTTCCAAGCATCCGGAATGGTGTTTTGGCTTATGGACAGATTAAAGATGTGGGTCACAGGGACTGTGATGATATGAGCAGCCAGCCTTAAGAAATAAGGTGGAAGTTCATCTGGACCTGCAGATTTTTTAGGATCAAGATCATTTAACAGTTTATTTACCTCACTGACTGAGAACGGAGAAAAAGAGAAGGTGTGATTAACAGATGGTTGACTTGTAGGAGGGATTTGATTTGTAGAAGTTTGATTATTAGATAAAGTGGCTGATTTTCCGTTTGTAACTGTGTCAAATAATGAACTAGAAGCAACAAAATGTTTATTGAAACAGTTCAGGATCTCGTGCTTATTTGACACAGGAACAGAGTCAACAAGAAATTGTGATGGGAGGTCAGATGATTGGGGGGTGCCTGAGAGAGATTTAATGGTTTTCCAGAATTTTTTAGGATCATTTAGATTTTTGGAGGTCTGAGATAAGAAGTAGTTACGTTTTGCGGCTTTGATGGCAGTTGTGCATTTATTCCTTAGCTGCCGAAATTTCAACCAATCAGTGTCTGAGTGTGATTTTCTTGCTGCGGCCCAAAGATGATTTTCTTACTGCGGCATAGTTCCAACATCATGTCACAATACCTTTAAAAACAACAACTACTACAACTGGTTGGTCCACTTAAGGTGTTTACTGCTTGGTGGTGAAACAGTTTGCTGGAACTCCTCTGACTGATGATGCCCTCCAGATGGAGGATGAAACGTTTCGATAAAAAATAAAACTGTCCAGATGACCCGACTGAGAATTATTGGATTTGGCACCTGGATTATTGAGCATGAACTTTCTTGTCCTGAAAACCTTTATTAACTTATTTTTATTTTTTATGTTTT
>JBBPBX010005386.1:42147-53823 GCA_038048925.1 Garcialebias charrua
ACGAGAGCGCACAGATTCATAGTTCCTGAAAAGTACAGAGATGACTGATGGGTGGATGAGATGGCTCAACGTTCTCAAGGATTCTCTGACATTTTTCATTTGGCAGGATTTCTGCTTCACATACAACCTCTTTATTTCTTCAGTTTATATTAAACAACAGAGTCCTTTTATTTTATTTTCTGGATTCTGTCATGAGGCTTTCTGTTCACCTTCAGATAGAGCAACAACTACAACAACTGGCTTTAAAACATTTAACCCGTTCACAAAAAAGTTCATGTTCGTCTTGAAACACCATTTATCTACTGGTCCATCAGGGGGATTTGTAAAAGGACTGGGGCAACATGGGGGTCAACCTGTTGCCGTTATGCCTGAACCACCAAGGGAGGTGGTGACAGAGCCATAAATGTTGTTGCATTACAGGGTAAGTCAGTATCTGGTCAGAAATTTTTGACAGGCATTAATCCGGTCACCTTTAGGTCCTTCCTCCTTTTTACGTCCCTGAGCGAGGCCGGCGTCAAGATGAACGACACAGTAACAATCAGGACCCGCAAGTTCATGATGAACCGACTGCTTCAGAGGAAGCAAATGATCGTCGATGTCCTCCATCCTGGCAAGGCCACAGTCCCCAAGACAGAAATCAGGGAGAAGCTTGCCAAAATGTACAGACCACCCCCGATGTTGTGTTTGTCTTTGGCTTCAGAACTCAGTTTGGTGGTGGCAAGACAACAGGCTTTGCTATGGTCTACAATTCGTTAGACTATGCCAAGAAGAATGAGCTCAAACACAGACTTGCTAGGCACAGACTGTATGAGAAAAAGAAGACTTCAAGGAAACCGCGTAAAGAACGCAAGAACAGAATGAAGAAAGTACGAGGCATCAAGAAGGCCAGTGTTGGTGCCAGTGTTAAAAAGTGAGCCTGAAGGACCAGTGAGTATCTGCATACTCAAGATGTTCTTGTATATTATCATCAAATAAAGTTTTTTGGGGAAAAAAGTCAGTATCTGGTCTTAAGGGGTGTGATGTAGGGATCACAGATGGTCTTTGAGACCAGCCAGCTGTGGGATTTAGAACAGATGTTCTACACATTTTATGCGTAGCGCTCCTTGTCTCCTAAGGTCCCACGATGCTGTGTCAATTTAAAAATCAACAGTGGCAGCTAAAAGAACTGCTCGTCTTTGTGGGTGTATTGCAAAATTATTCTGTGAACTGAGCTATTGATGAACACCCAAGATTACAACATGTTCTTTAATCGTTAGGTTCATAGATCACAACAGTACAGTTTAGTAATCAACGTTCAAAAATCTAATAATTTTTTTTTCAACAATAGGTACAAAACTAAAAACTTTAACAATAAAATACAAGGCTGAAAAGACTGCAAAACATAAACTGAGCAAAAACATAAACGGGACTTAAAGAACCAAAGGTGGATCTGACAGTGAACTAAAGAGACTAAAGGGTATCCACACTGGAAGGAGTGATTATTGAGTGTGAACAGTTGGGATGACAACAGCAGAGCAGGTGTAAGTGAAGAGCTGAAAAGAAGAATGAATGAGGAAAACAATAGCAAATGACAAATGGATAAAACTAAATAAAAAGGAAATGAAAAAAAAATGATGCAACAAGAAAGGAAAGACTATAACTATACACACAAAAACAAATAACAAAACTTCCAAAAACAAACACAAACACGCCAAAATCATGACAGGAAATGATTGATGGATGGAATGCAACAGAAAGAAAATTCTTTGGGCTCTCTCCACACGGGAACAGAGTTTTGTAAATAAGCAAAAGCTACATAGTTTCAGCCTTGTGTCCACATGAAAGTTGCATTTTAGTTGCCCCAAACAGTATTTTTTTAATTAAACTTTTATGTTATTGTATAAATGACCAAAATGCAACTTTTTGAAAACTTTGATGCCGTAACCCACCTCTATTCTAACCTGTGACCCAAGGGCTCACTCATCTTCTCCTTGTATTCACACCCAGAATGAAAGCTTTATGCCCACAACTTATTTCCTATTTTTGGTGTACTTTTGTGGCCGATTTACAGCAACACATACCGACCTGGTATAGTTGCTACATAGTTTTGGGTCAATTTTTTGTGTGTTTCTGTGAGGATGAAGACATGTCTAGAAACAATGCTGTATTTATGAGAATATTGTTAGAAACAGCAAATAAATTGATCACCTTTAGAAAAACAATGATTTTGTGTGGACAATGTATTATGCATCGCGGTGCACAGGCATGAATGCACATCAAAGTATAGAAGGTTTTGATGCTTGAAAGATGTTACAGCTTTCATTTGTTGGTCCAATTTGGGGGGATTCCAGAAAGAAAAAGTTGAGAACCACCGGCTTGGCACATGTACATTTGATTATTCTATTAACTAGACAGATAAATACATTATTATTTAATTACTAAAGTCTTCAGTAGCTATAGCCAGCTAAAACTGAATTCCGGGTTCAGATGCAAACCAATACTTAAGGCATTGTGACATGATGTTGGAACTATGCATAAAGTGGCACGAACATATATATGTTGTATCATTCAGCTATGTTCATTTTTATAAGAAAAATGATAAATCAATGAAAATTTGTTTCAAAGTGATTTTAAACTTGGCGCTGTGTTTTGTCACGGAAAATCCGGGTACTTCTGCATGCGACGTCATGTGACGTAGGGACATGAAGGTCAGTCTGCGGCTGCTATTAGAACTTAGTTTCATTGTCTTCAAGATAGCCATTTTTTTTGGTAAAACTTGAAAAATGCCGGTACGTTCTGTAGACGACTAAGATCGGGTTCCAGCCCTTCACCCTCGGAAACCTTCCTTCTCTGAAATCTCGGAGTCCCCCTCGCTCCCTGAACGGTATGACTCAAATAAATATGGCTGCAGACCTACATTAGAACCAGCTGTTTCTTGTTCATCACTCGAACTAAATTAGACTTCCCAAACTGAAGACAAATCACTCAAATCTTCACTTAAATTGCTTAATTCCTCGGTTTCTATATTCTCTGCCATTGTTATTTACAATGTGCGTTCATTACTGTCTTATGATATTTTATTTTAAATGTGCAGGACTCTGTAAAAAGGTCGGTACAATGAAAACACACTCTCAGAACTGTGTACTTCAGTATGCTTTAATAAAAAGTTCGTTGCCACAGATACAATGAAACTCTGCAAAGCATAAAAATGCTCAAAACAACACATACTGTTATTTGCTAGGGTTAAGCATCAATTTTAAACCCCGCCACGAACAACAGAAAAAGCCTCAAGCTTTCACACACACTCAGAAAAAGGCATTGAAATAAAAAGATCAGAATCCCTCACCGTTGATACAAACGAGGAAGGCCGCTTCGTTCAGTGGGAGATATTTTCTTCAATGCAAAACCGGGCGTTGATCAGACCCTCGGTAGACCTTCGAAATCCATCCGAGCGCCTCCTTATTTTATACCTTTGAGGTGTGTGAATGTGTATGCATGGTGCGTGTGCGTGCGTGTCTATAAAGAGGTTGCCCGAGCCCGACCCTACCCGAGCCCTACCCGACTTCGGGTAGGGTAGGGCCATATTTTTGCGTTTGATTGGCGGGCCGCGGGTCGGGCTCGGGCTTTGATGTGGTTTTTTTTAATCATACAGCACAAACAAAACTAAATAAAAATGCACACAATATAAAATTGTTTTAATCTGCTTGTAAAGAATATAAGGCAGTAAGTTTATTGATGAGGAAATAATTAATAGAGTGAATTTAGATGGTGAAAACCGCAGCGCACTGAGCGCAGCCACTAAATTGCGCAAACTCAGCCAGAGAGCAGGCGCGCAGCGCGCGCCTGGACAGCGTCTCCCCCGACATGCTGGACTTTTTAGTGACATTTCTCGAACCATTTTACCGTGCACAGAGAGAACTGGAGGGTGACAAATATCCCACCAACCTGGTTTGTCTCTGGAATGAGAAACTGAAGCAACACTGCCAGTCCTCACACACAGACTCTCCGCAGCAGGTGTTTCTGCGCGACATGCAGAAGTGCTGGAGCGCAAAATTATTATCCACGACTTGCACAGAGTTGCATTATTTCTGTGGCCTAACTTTAACAAGCTCAAAATTATGTCACCAGCTGACGTGCGTCAGGTGCACGCTCACGTCCGCACACTGCTCTCATCTGCGGCGGAACAAGTTGCCGCATTCCTGACATTCCTGAAGCTTCAAAAGTCACTGCGAGCAGCGCGCTCACACCTCCTCCATCAAAACACAGAAGAACAACATCAAGTTCTTTTGCTGAGTGGGAGAACGCAGTAAAAGCTTAATAAATAAACGTAGTGTTTTTTTTTTTTTTTTTTTTTTTTTAATCGGGTAGGGTCGGGTCGGGCGGTGATTTCTAGGAAATCAGCGGGCTCCCTCGGGCTTGGGTAATTAAACTAAGGGCTCGGGTAGGGTAGGGCCGTGGATTTCCGGCCCGATGACAGCTCTAGTCTATAATGACTTCACTCTCTCATCTTAATACAAACATGTTTTTGTGTGAGTCGGTGCAAGGCACGGGTGAGGGATAACATTTGTTACTTTGATTAGACTGTTGCAACTTTTGCCAATAAAAACAAAGTTATATGTGAAAAAGAGCAGGGCCCTTGCCCCTCCACATAGTCAGTGTCTTCAAAGCAAAAACTGCCTCACTAAAAAGTCAGCCTGACACTAAGTATATGGTCAGTTTTAATGAATACACTTAAATTTGATAAAATAGTCAGAAAGCATAATATTTCTCTGTTTTATCTCACTCTTCAATTACATTGCGTCATAAAAATGTGTCGGCGTTTGACCCCTTCTTTCTCCACCTGAAAACTGCGACGCACTGCAGTTACGTCATTAAAACTATTATATTAAAAACTACTTTTATATATTAATTATTCGAAGCATCTGTGTACAAAAAATCAAAGCTGAGTAGCTCCTCTTTCTAAAGATGTCTAGATTTTAGCATATTGTCACAATCCCTTTAAAGGGGAACAGTCTCTGCTTTCCAGACTAATGGCTAAAATGGTCACAAGATCCACAACAGCCTAAAAAGACTGGAGTCCATGTTGACTTTGATAAGTAAGAATAAAAGATGATAAATGTTAGCTTGGATTGACAGCAGCTCAAGCTGCAGAGTAACAGTCCAAGATGGCCGCGCTCAGACCAACTGCAGCTTCATGGGCTCCTGGTTCATCCCTAGTTTTTAGTCATTTTAATAGTGTTTTTGTACCTGACTCTGCGCGTTTTTTGCGGGTGAATTATAGCTGAACTGAACTGTTAAGAATTGGAACGGATTTACCACAGGGCATAGCTGATATCAGCAACAAACTCAAATCAGAGCTCGGAAGATTGGAGCTGTTAAGAACATCTTTCTGGAAGCAGATGCGCTCCGGTTCACGCTCCAGGGGAAAGAAAAGGAAGCGGTGCTCCCGAGGTCAGAAGCGGGGCTGCCGAGCAGGAATTATGACGAGACTGCGGGCAGACGCTAAAACCGGGAGACCCCCGATGCCGGCTCTTTTTCTGTCTAACGTCCGCTCGCTGGACAACAAAATGGATCTGCTCCGACTGAGAGTAACAGCGTCGGAGGAGTTGAGGAGGTGCTCTGTGCTCTGCCTGACAGAAACGTGGATCTCTGAGGATACACCGGACTCTGTTTATGAGCTGGATGACAGACTCTTTTTCAGAACGGACCGGTGCACCGAGACTACGGGAAAAACACGAGGCGGTGGTGTGTGTGTTTACGTGCACAAGGATTGGTGTTCAAACTGTGCTGTTATCAATAGGCTCTGCTCAGCTGCTGTGGAGTTGATAACAGTAAGGTGCCGTCCTCATTACATGCCCCGTGACTATTCAGTGATCCTTATCACTGCTATTTACATAGCGCCTGATGCTAATGCTAATGACGCCCAGGGAGAAATTCATGACTTACTCACCTCGCTGCAGTGTAAATATCCTGAGGGGCTCTTCATTGTTTGTGGTGACTTCAATCACGTAGAGTTACAGGTCTCCCTCCCAACCTTCAATCAGCACGTTTTCACAGCAACAAGAGGAAATAAAACGCTTGACCAAGTCTACACGAATGTGAAGGGGGCGTACACGGCGAAGCCACGTCCACCGCTCTGGGCTTCCGATCACTGCTCTTTGATCTTGGTCCCAGCACAGCTTCCCCCGCTGAGACGCTCCAAGCCGGAACAAAGAGAGATAAGAGTTTGGCTTCAAGATAGTACCTCCATGCTGAGAGACTGTTTTGAGAATACAAACTGGTCTGTCTTCAGGGAGGCAGCTACGAATGGGAGCTCAGTGGATCTGGAACTTTATGCTTCCTCAGTTCTGGGTTACATTAGCACATGCTCTGAAAATGTATCCATAAAAAATATGTTAAATGTTACCCCAACAAAAAACCCTGGTTAAATAAAGAAGTCCGCACCCTGCTGGCAGCCAGGGACACTGCCTTCAAGTCCGGAGATACAGAGGAGCTGAGAAAGAGCAGGAAAGAACTGGTTGCTGGCATTAAGAAGGCCAAGGCCACGTATGCACAGAGGATCGAGGGACAGTTCACCTCACAAGACCCACGGAGCATGTGGAAGGGCATCAAATGCATAACAGATTACAAAGGCAAGAGCAAACAATGCCCCAGGGACCCATCTCTGCCTGATGCCCTCAATAAGTTTTATGCACGTTTTGAAGATCCAAACAGACCAGCTAGCACCAGACTCACCTCATCACCAGATGAAGAGCATCTCAGAGTGACCGCAGCAGAAGTGAGAGGCAGTCTCAGAAGGATCAACCCTCATAAAGCAACCGGACCAGACAACATCCCAGGGAAAGTTCTGAAGGAATGTGCGGACCAGCTCTGTGAGGTGCTGGCTGACATCTTCACCACCTCACTTTCACTGGAGTCAGTTCCCACCTGCCTGAAGACCGCCACCATCATCCCAGTTCCAAAGAGCTCCACAGTGACTGGTCTGAATGACTATAGACCGGTGGCCCTCACCCCGATAGTCGCTAAATGTTTTGAGAAACTGGTCATGTCCCACATCAAGACAACCGTCAACATCAACGAGGACCCTCATCAATATGCATACCGCGAGAACCGATCAACAGAGGACGCCATCTCCTCTGTGGTCCACACTGCTCTCACCCACCTGGATCAGAAGGACTCATACGTGCGTATGCTCTTTGTGGACTTCACATCTGCCTTCATTGTGCGCTCTGCTGAGAAGGTAATCGGCTGTAGTCTCCCATCTCTCCATGACCTGTACGTCTCCAGGACTGTGAGGCGAGCAGGTCGGATCACAGCTGACCCTTCTCACCCTGCATACGGTCTGTTCGAACCACTCCCCTCAGGCAGGAGGCTTCGGTCAATTGGGACCAGAACCTCCCGCCATAAAAACAGTTTCTTCCCCTCTGCTGTCAGACTTTTGAACACTCATAACCATGTTACCTCATAACTTGCCTTGGTCGCTGTATTTTGTATTTTGATTGGGAATCACTGTATCACTGTATTTTGATTGCACCACTCTAATTGCGCTGTTTCTTAGTAGTTTTTGTTCACTGAATATTGTATTGATTGTATTGATGTTTTATGGTTTATGTTTTTTGTGTCTTATGTTTTTATATTTTATGCACCGTTATGCCGAAGCAAATTCCTAGTCTGTGAATCCTGTTCATTGACAATGGCGATAATAAACTGAATCTGAATCTGAACACCATGATCCCCCAAACTCTGATAGACAAACTATCCACACTTGGACTAAGCCCCTCCATTTGTAACTGGGTACTAGACTTCTTAACAAACAGACCACAGTCCGTGAAGATCCACAACTTCTCCTCCTCCACCATTACCCTCAGCACTGGCTCTCCTCAAGGATGTGTGCTGAGCCCTCTTCTGTTCACTCTGCTCACATATGATTGTACAGCCACACATCCAGGCTGTCATATTGTTAAGTTTGCAGATGATACAGCGGTGGTGGGATGCATCACAAACAATGATGAGTCCAGCTACAGACAGGAGGTGGAACACCTGGAGAGCTGGTGCAAAGAGAATAATCTTCACATGAATGTGAAGAAGACAAAGGAGATGATTGTGGACTTCAGAAGGAACAAACACACCCACGCCCCACTGAACATAGGTGGATCTGCGGTGGAGGTGGTCTCCAGCTACAAATACTTGGGTGTACACTTGAATGATAACCTCAGCTGGAGCAACAACACCACCAGCCTGATCAAGAAAGGTCATCAGAGACTCTACTTCCTCAGACGGCTGAGACGAGCTGGTCTGAGCAGCCCAGTTCTCACCTCCTTCTACAGGTGTGCAGTGGAGAGCATCCTGTGCTCCAGCATCAATGTGTGGCATGGAGGCTGCACAGTTGCAGAGAGGAAAGCTCTACAGAGAGTGGTGAAGGCTGCACAGAAGTCTGTTGGAGTCAGTCTCCCCACCATCACAGACATTTACACCTCCAGATGCAGGAAAAGAGCCACCTGCATCATGAAAGACCTCACTCACCCAGCACACTCACTCTTTGCCCCACTCCCCTCAGGACGGAGGTTGAGGAGCATCAAATGTAGAACCACTAGACTGAGGAACAGCTTCTACCCTGAGGCTGTTAGACTCATGAATAAATAAACAATAAGAATGATCACTGCAAAATATCACATCATGCTGATGCTGATCTGTTTTCTTGTTGCTGTGTTCATCTGTGACCATCTGCTCATACAGACTCATGTTCGTGCTGCTGTTTATAATGATGTTTTTCTACTACATTAGGGCTTAGTGTATTTCTAGTTGATGTTTTCTTAGTTAATCCTAGATGTTATTACTGTTTTTCTCTTGCATTTGTTGTTGGATGTAACTGGGACCCTGTGTACATAATCTCGTTTTCATCACATGTACCACATGCGGTGCAAATGACAATAAAGACTCTCTGACTCTGACTCTCAACAGTCAATAAACTTAAAAAAAACCTTGGAAGTACCGGTACATAAAAAGCTTTCACCGCAACCATTCAGTGAGACATCTTTATATCAGGTATTATTAAAGACACGTCTTACTAAATGATGACGCTTCACCTGGAACCTCTGAGGCACTTGAGTCTCATCTCAATGAAAGCACATTATTTATTAGAGCCACGAGGGTCTCACCGTCTTGACCCTTTCACCCTGAAAGAGAATGAATTAAAGACGAGAAAAGACACCAGACAAACGGCCTTACTCTCATCTGGGTTCGGCGAGGCGAGGATGGCGCTGTGCTTCCTCTTCACCTCCTCAACTTTCTCTGCCAGAGACTCAATAAAACCTCGGATCTCTTCTACCTGTCGACAGAGAGAGAGACCAAGAAGTGCGTTAGATGTGCTCAGCTGCGAGGCAGGAAGCAGCAGTGATTACTTTGACAGATGTTGACAGAGACTGAGCCGAGGAGGTAATTATCACATTAGAGCAAATCGCAGAAAGAAGCTGGTTTATGTGAACATGCAGACCGAAGAATGAGTTTTGGGTTTTATGAGACTTCAAACAATATTCCTCTGTGACTTCGCAAAAATGGATTAATCTCATGTATTTATGCAAGCGTGTGATGTCTGGACTCAGTTTGAACACAATCTAGTTAACCAACCAAAATCCTGCCAATATTTACGTCATCTTCTTTGTTTGTATACTGCACCGACAGTAAAAAGTAAATAAATACTTGAAGATTTATTTTCATTCCTAAAAAAACCTATGTTGGATAAATAAGTATCCAATTATAATCTGTGTACAAAAAGGAGCCACACAAAGAGAAAAATTTTTTAAAGGAAGTTTTTACTTGCAAGAACAGATGGTCATGAAACAGGCTTTCACAGATGTACAAAGTTACATGCTCAGTGCCTCATCAAGAGAATCTGCAACCAGACAGTGAGGCAAGAAGTGTTTTATTTTTATTTTTATAATCCATATCAGCATGATGACCTCGCCTCTTACACTTGGACGCTTCAGGTGCCTGCAAGTTGTTCTTTGACAAAGAATCGCACACACGGTTCAACATTTAACATTAGCGATGATAAAAATCCATAAACATTTACCTTAATTCCCCTGACAGTGTCCCCCACTGTTCAAGGGTGTTTTTCACAATATCTATATGATATTCCATGGAAAGTATGGATGCATTATGCTTTTGGCAGAAAAAAACCCTCAGGGGGAAAACAGTACAATTGAGTGGGAAAACTTCACATCACCTCAGCGCCATTGCAATCAGCATCCCTCCCAGGTGGGGTCAGTTCAAAAGGAATAACAAAAATGGAAAAAACAATAATAATAATAATAATGTCTATTCCTGTCATCTGCGTATGTTCCCATACACAGACGAAATTCGTCTCTGCATTTAACCCAACCACCTACCAGGTGGTGCAGTGAGCAGCCCGAAAGCGCCCGGGGAGCTGGAGAAATAGGTGTGCACTCATAGACACCCCAAGCTGGGTAGTGGCCGGGGCGCGAACCCGCGACCTTCGGATCCGTAGTCAAAAGCCCTGCCACTAGACCATCTTGGCTCCAACAAAACTAAAAGCATAAACTAATACTGTAAAAAACAACAAAAATAAGAGAAAAGCAGTATCCCCCCCCCCCACACACACACACACCCATAAGTTTAGGAAACAGGAAAATGTCTCTTTAATGGCTAAGTATGAAAATTATAGGCTCCATCTTATCTCGAGCCAGTCTATTAGCGAAATGTCTCAGGAACCACTAAAGGGATGTCAATAACATTCTCAGAAAACAATCATTGGACATACATCCACAGCTTGGCGTCAACTCAATTCAATATGGCTGCCACAGCAAATTAGAGACATTTAAATCAGTTAGTTTTGGCTGTAAAGTAGTCTCTCGCTACTTCACGGTTCATTTATCGCGGATTTGCTCTATCGCCGTTTTTCAAAATAAGATTGGACATGACACAATTGGCTGATTGGTGGATGAGCCGCACGATCAGCATGAAATTTTTATTTAAAATAACTTATTTAGCACCTCCTGCACCTTAGTGCAGCCCTGACTGCTGCAGCGGTTCAGCTGTTCTCTGTGCAGCAGAGTGGAGAAGTGGGCGTGGCCAAGAGAACTTGCAGGTGGTAAAGAGCAGAGAAGTCAGGGAGCTGAAATCATGACATTCTGTGCTCTTTTAGAGCGTTTAGAGTTTAGAAACATAGTTTAGAATATTGCAAGAGTGTGGGAAAGGTTTAAAACACCTTTATATATATACAATATATATATACAGTATATATACTGTCGCCCCCGCCTATCTCTCGGATCTGATACACCCATATGTCCCTCCACGTGCTTTGAGGTCAGAGGATCAGGTACTCTTAATAGTTCCAGAAACTCGCCTTAAGCGCAGGGGTGACAGGGCGTTCTCTGTAGCAGGCCCAAGACTCTGGAACGAGTTACCGCTGCTCATCAAACAGGCCCCCTCCCTCTCGGTTTTCAAATCCCGGTTAAAAACTCACTACTACTCCATTGCTTTCAATGCCAGCTGATTTGTATTGGATCGTTTGATTTATGATCTGCAATGTTTTTATGTTTTTCGTGTTGTACTTCATTGTCTGTGTTGCCTGTTGCGTGTTTGTTTGTCCAGCACTTTGGTGTGGACTTGTTCCTGTTTAAAGTGCTTTATAAATAAAATGGTATGGTATGGTATATATATATATATATATATATA